>DWRA01000835.1:0-20661 GCA_018250295.1 Spathilepia clonius | reverse complement strand
TCTGCCTAATAACAGCAGTATTAAGCGCTGCTGTGTTCTGGTTTGAAGGGTGTGGTAAGGGAGATAAACTTAACGAGACATTCCAACTTAGCCCTCAAGGGTAGCAACGCATCTGTGGTCGACTTCAATTGGGATTCTGGTCTTATTCTGGTGGATCACAAATGTCCATGGGCGGCAGTTGCCACTTATCATCAGGTGGACAGCATGCTCGTTTGCTACTCCATCATATAAAAAATAATAATAACTGACAAGTAAATGTGTGTAGACTTTCATAGTAAACTACGGTGTCCAATTAACGACTGTTACGCCGGTATAGCCAGCCATTTGTCTGTGAACTGTCATAAAGACCTCTTTCAATAACCGTTTCCAATTCAATGTCTGTGGGTCACCGGATTGAACTATGACTCAGATTCCACTAGTCATCTCGCTTCCACGTAATTTGACTCAAGTAAAGATCCGATTTAATTGACATTCGAAAAAAACCCTTGACGATTTAACCTTCAATTTAACTTAGCCTATGTAACAATGTAAATGGCGAAGCGATATTAACGCATGGTTTTTAACGGACTTCCTTCTACAAAGGAAAAAGGTTATCTATTCGTCGCATATATGTCGCATACACATACAACTTCAGCTTCCATATGTTCGTATAGGAAAAACTCAAAAACCAGTCGGAGGATTGGATTCAATTTTGTACGAAACGTTGCATTTCTATATACGAGTGTTTTTTTTACAAACAGAAAAATCAAGGTTTCGCAATATTTAAAAATAAAAACAATTACCTACATTATAACAAACATTCTGGGCCACAGCGAAGCGCGGCCGGGTTAAGCTTCACAATAAAACGACTAAAAGAGTCGACGTCATAAAATACGAGCAGCTTAGGTAGTAATTTAAATTTAGTTACTTCCCAGTCGAGGCGGTTACACGAAGCGTGTGAAACACCTACAGCAGTGGCGACCCGAATGGAAACCCAGTCTAATGCACGCGAGCTTTTTGCGCACCAACTCGTATGTATATTAAAACTTTATACTTAATGCACACACGTCACCTTCCTTGAACATCCAGTTGGAAAAATCATAATTAATACCAGTTCCACCTCTTTAACTATTCACGAAGAACTAGTTATAATAAATTATAGCTAAGGGTGATAGAACTCTACAGTTCGAGTGTTGCGGTAATCATTCTGACTTATGGTAGTCCTATTAGCAGTACTGTATTCTAGCCTGAAGTAAGTGATGACGCAGATTTATATGACGCGTTTTGAGACAGGACAAAAGTAGTAATGAAGGTGTTAGAACCATAACCGCTGCACCTATTTCTACCTAATAACAGTGTTAAGCGTTGTTGCGATCTGGTTTGCAGTGTGTGGTGGAGACATGCTTATCCGAAACGTTCCAACTTAGTAGCAACGCTTCTGTGATCGACCTCAAGTAGGACTCTTAATCTTATCTGGGGTTCCCTACAAATATACAACAACGGTAACAGTGGATTGGCATATAAAACACACAGTTGTACTTAATTTTCTAAGGACTAAGGAACGCATCATGTATCTATATATACCTACTTTAGTCGTGTTTTAGACTAGAATCTCCTACGTTAAAAGACGTCATTCGAAAAACCATTACAAAGGTATTTCGGGAACTACCCAGTGGTGGATACTAAATCAAAAGTAAACGTAAATATTTTTAACGTTCAAGTATGAAAAACATCGTTAAGAATGGCGTACATTTGAAAAGATATTCAGTATAGCGAGGATTGCATTCACTTAAAAGCTTGTATTAAGCTGGCGGGTGGTGCATTATTCGCGGAGTCTTCTCATTAGAGAGTAATCATAAAGAACTCCACTCTTTGCGCCACCGCTCACCGAAAGCAGATAATGATTCCCGCATTCGTGTGTGTGGTGGGTGAAGGCACTTGTGGATGTGCAGCGAAACGGAGCTTTTGTAAAATACCATGTTACCGTAGAACGAAACGCTAATTAACTTACACTGGAATACGATGTTGCCGATACAGTGCAGACGTGTAGTTCCGAATTGATATAATTAAAAATGTCTAAACGAAACGTATCGGTTAAAGGGAAGCAAGAATTTATAACTATAGAAATAAAATAAATAAATGAAATGTAACTTTTATCCCTGTTTGTAATTTATAAATATGTTTTTTTTTTTCTAAATGACTTACCAAATGAATTTTCTGAATTTTGTGAAAAACTGACACAATGACAAACAGAGACAGACAGACAGTTTTACTCCAAAATATTTAAGGCTCCTTTTTATACTATAGAAGCAGCAAGCGAGCGTGATGAGTGACAACTGCCGCGCATGGACATCTGTAATTAACCCCAGATAAGATTAGAATACTAGCTGAGGTCTGTCACAGATGCGTTGGCGAACAGAACACTAAGTGGAAACACCTCGGATAAGCATGTCTTCTGTACCGCACCCTCTAAACCAGAATACAGTAGCGCTTAAAACTGTTGCTGTAAGGCAGAAAAAGGTGTGGCCGTGGTACCGTCGAAGGCGAACCACAAAGACCACCTCACAAACTTCCAGCGTAATAACCGTAAAAACAAATTTACAGACGCAATAAGAAAACATACTTGAGTAATAAACAGAATCCGCTTTTTCGTAATATTCTATTAAATCCGAGTGATGTAGCTGCTCTATTGAATTAGCCTCCGCATTTCTGAAAAGGCACTCCACCCCTCGCGCATCGTCCGGCTGCGAATCGATTTTCCAAGTTAGATGCAATAGCATGCGCACTCGCTCTCTCTGTACCAACCATTTCGCCAACTTGCTAAATGTAATTCGCATGATTGAACGTACGGTGTTCCAAATTCGGACCCGGTTCGTATGGAATCGCAGGGTTTTGTAGAGTACTCTAATAATAAGCTTACTCTGTCCGTCTGTCGTACGTTTCAAAGGCACACTTCGAACACTTGTTATACAGTTAAAACTGTTTTAATTTGCATTTTTGAATATCGGCTTACATTATTATTATTTTTTATATTGAAGCAGCAAATGGACGTGCTGTCCACCAGATAGCTCCATGAACGTTAAATAAACCCTAGATAGGATTACAGTCCTACTTAATGTCGGTTGTAGATGCGTTTCTACCCTGACGACTAGGTTGGTATGCTTCTTATAAGTTTATCTACCTTACCCTTCAAACTAAAACGCAGTAGACTTAAAAACTGCTTTTATAAGCAAGAAATAGGCGTGGCGATCGTGCCTCCGGAATCGAATCACAAAGGGTTCTACCACCTTCAACCGCCAACTACAAAAGGTTGTATCACCTAAGATCGCTACACGAGTGCACGAGGAGATTGATAATGTGTAGATTGGAATAGACAAGTGCATGTTCATAATTTGCACGTATTTTTTTTTTACTTTTTATCTGTTTATGTTCTTTTTTAAGTTTTTTTTTCTTTTGCGATTTGTCTGTTTTATATATAGCACTTTATTTTGTGTTTGTAATAATTTTTTGTGAGCATCAGAATAAAGTATTTTGTATAATATTCTGATATAGTTAAGCAAAAGCGCAGTATTTAACGAGATAACGCATAACATTTATTAATATGGTTTTACTTGATTAATGAGTCAAATGATGTATCAAAAATATAGCTAATTTCGCACATGCTTAGGTAACTAATTCTGGCAGTAATATCCAAAGAGACAACACGGTTTGGAATTGGCTGCAACAGCATGAGTATAAATGTAACAAAGTATCATTTCAAAGTCGTCATAAGTCGATCAAAGTAATATCAGGACATAAAAACCGCTGTGTTGGCGATGCGCCAGATAAACGGATCGACGACTTAAATTGGACCTACTTATGCAAAACAGAACCAACCCACACAATGATAGTTTTCAGAAAAAGCCATTTTTGTCAAAATTTTGTATAGTGTAAAGTTTTAGGTTATTTTTAATAAAATCTATTTAAAATATTGCACAAAATTATTTGTTATATGTATACAAATATAATATTGTTGCAAATCATCAACTTTTTAAATGATTTTGGCATGTGTGGATTGGTTCCTCTTCGCATAAGTATGTCCAATTAGCACGTGCCTTGATTATGTGATTATATGTTTATAAGTACGTTGTCTGTGTGTAGGAAAAAATCATATTCATAAGTTCAGCATAAAATATACGAGCTATAAAAATAGCACGCAGTAAAAGACACATTGTTCTTCACAACACCCGGGAAACCACACGAGGGTTCTTTGTCTAGGAAAACCCCCACTAATTTCAGGTTGTAATTTTCAAATTGCAGGAAATACCTATCTAGTGCTCCATTAGGAAAATTACTAACCCTTCAACCCTCATAAAGCAATATTCGTAGGCAATAATTTGAATTGAAAATGAACGATTCAAAAAATAATACCAATGCTAGTTTCCGCGATAGAGGCCCAACCCTCCCCTTTGAATGGTTGCTTTGAACTATTCATTGACACAATCAACATATTGCCACGTTCGAATATAGACCTAATGCAACACGAGCAATAAGGAGGTTTCAGTGACGGGCATTCGTTAATAGGGAGCAAATAGTGAGGGGAACTTAGTTCTGTCTGATTTATGTACGAATGACGCAACTCTATACATGTAGTTAGGAACACGGCACTACGAATTGGAGAGGCTATGACAATAATAGTACACTAAACATAATTGGTTTATAAACACTCTTTTAATGGGGAGTCGAGTAAGGAAAAATATTTGTTATTTTCAACTTTGTATTTTCGTATTACCTATCGAAGTTAATTATATCATTTAAAGTTGTTAAAACAAAGTCTTTTTAGAAACACTTATTTATCAAAAATGATTGTATGTAACAAATAACTTACAGTGTATAAAGAATTTCCTATATAGATTGCTGAAGCACTACAGCACTCGCCCCGCCTATTTCTGACTTTATCAGAGTAACTGTCTACCGCATTCATAACGGTTAACTCAGTTCTCGGAGATGACAATACTGACGTATAATATGACCACTCTTCTATAAGAGAACGAAATAATGTGTTCGAAATTACCTAAATTTTAAAAAAATGGAGACCGACCATCAAATTCCGTTGTAAGAGATCCTCAACATCTCTAAGACGTAATTCATCGAGTAGAGAAATTGGAATCTTGAGTGAACAGAGCAACAGGTTCTATTCCATCCTAGACAAGATTGGCAAAGTTCTAGACGTAGACTAACGATACAACTTACCTCGTAACACGCAGACTTATAGCTACAATTCAGTACTCGGTAAGGAGGACGTGTGCCGCCACACGTACATTCAGTTTAAAAAGGCGCAGTGTGCTCATTAGGCGTGGTTTTGACAATGACGTCCAAACGACATGGACGTATCGATCTGGAACGCTTGTGGTTTACCTAATTTGTGCAGTACGTATTAATATATGTTATACGATTTTAAAATATTATATAACACATACATAGCATAGCACATTATATAGCATATATTGTATATGCATCGTAATAGCTACTTGCTGCAAATCGTACTATGCCGTACTGCTGAGCCCGCCTTTTTCTTGACTGCTACGGGAAATAGGAAAAATACTCTAAAAAGTGTAACCTAAAATGCAGATAGAATGAACATAATTTACGCATGTAAAAAATTATATATATCATCAGTAAATTTCGAATCAGTAATTTCAGAGTTTTACATCATAAAACGATCTTTATGAGTTACAATCTTTCAAACTACGTCCAGCAAGCCCCAATGGAGAAACATTGTAGAATATAGCGAAATTGAGGTGCAGCCTTTGTATGGTTGATATCTTTGTCTACAGGTTGATAAATAAATATGTTACAAAATGAAGGACTCATATGTTACCCTGTGTTTCGGAAGCAGCAGTATCATTGTCACGACGCTAATGACTCTCTAGTATTCCTTTTTTAAGCAGTATTCGTACTAGTATATTATTAACATTAATTTGATTGATCTTCGCCACCTATTTCTATTATTTAACTCTTTACACATCTCTATTTATACAAAACGTATTTTCCGCACAATACTTCAATGGGTTCACTTGAAGAAATTGAAGGAAGCCACTAAGAACTGCGTACAATGCGAGCAGGAGTATAGTAAGTAGCTCAAGAGAATGCCTCCTTTGTTCTGGCAGGCGGCCAAAAGGCACCACTGAGCTGACATTGGAACCTTCACGACCTCTTGTTTTCTGCATATTGTGTACACCAACTTTAGACTCTCTTTGTTATTCCATATTTGTTTTTGGTGCGAATTTAAGAAATGTTTCACATGCCCGGAACCAAACATATTACACGATTAGTCGTCTATTGTCTAATCTAAACTTATTCTATGCTCTAAGTAGAACGGAATTCGATTCATTAAAACAAGCCAGCGAATGTATCTTAATGCAATACAATTCTACTAGTCTTAAAAGCATCAAGACTGATTTGATAAGTAATTAAGAACATACTATTTAAACATGAGCTATAGTAGTTGCCACTTCGATTTTCATAAACAATACTTCAAGTGATTCAGTTTATGCATGTTTAATTGCTCTAAAGCCATTTCGATACAAGGTATGAATCACTAATATTGAAATTGTAGAAATAAGTCCACTTCACTTATAATTACATGCAGGTTATTGAACCAAGCCTCTTAATGTTCTCGAGTGGTTACAAAGTTCTCGAGTATCACTATCATGAATAGCGATTCATGAAACGTTGCCAAAAATGTTTGCAATACAGCCTTTTCAACTTCCAGGAAGTATCCGAGCCACCTGGAATACTCGAACGAGCCATCCCTGCCAAATGTTTGCGCAAGAAAAAAATTCTACTTGTGACGTGTATGATCATTCCTAAGTAGTAAGTTTCTTACAAGGAGAAAGCAAAATCGGTTACGGTAATTAGCTCGTTCGAAAACGGAGCAACGAGTTATGGCATTATAATTATCACACACCAGTCAATTTAGTGGAACAACGTAGGCGTTGAAACGGTGGAAACGAGTGTACACAGTATGGCTCTTTTTGCGCCGGTCTCGCCACGCTGACGTCAAGACACTGTCAACATTAAATGGGTCAGTAGAGAAGGACGAATTACATTCGGATCAGCCGAAATTATTGAACTTTTGCGCGGCGACGGCCATATTGAACCAGTACAATGGTACAATGAGACGATGACGAGTATTATAACGGTTTCAGACAAAAGATTTTCATGATCTTTGCTAATATTCTGTCAATTTTGTGAAAACAAAAAGACAGAGCAACCATTTTTGATATTAAATCAGTCGATTGATGCGATCTTAATGAACCCATTCAAAAGTATAAGAAACATCAAAGACCAAGAAATGTGTAATGTAAATCATAATCACAAGACGTAGATAAATCGCGTGGTCGCTTGAGACGAAGACGTGTAGAATGATAAATTGGATATCTTATTTGGCTGCTTCCAAAGTCTACCTTTAACGCCAAGTTTATATCTCGCCGCCAGATGTTTGCACGAATGCCACGGCGACGATTAAATAAACTTGAGTAACTTGTAGATTTATTTGCAATCCAATCAAATATACTCGTGATGCTGTTTTTATTGGACAGGACGCTGTCTTGGCACTAACGCAAATAAATTAAGCAGTTACAAGTTTTGTCTTCATTCAATATAACACACTCAATCGAGTGGACGTATATTCAAACACAAAAGCTACGAAAGTATTTATGAAACTTAGTCAGTAACGAGTACAGTAGAGTGGTAGTGAACAAATTGAGAATACACGCTTCATTGCGAGTGTAATCATCTGCATATATCATTGGGCGGCGTAGCGGGTGCGGGTCGATACAGCTAAAGTTCGTGCGGCATGAAATTCTGTTCCGACGGATTGCACACTAGACGAAATCCTTGCTCCAGTAATGCAGCCGGCACGAGCGGTCCGTTCGACCAATAGAAATGCATGAAATTCATGTACGGTCGGGCGGCGGCGGAGCGCGCGGCCGCCCGGCAACAGGTCCGGCCCGCGGCGCGCGATCAATACGCCGCCGCGCCGCCGCACGCCGCCCGCCGCCCGCCGCTCCACGGCCGAGCCCTTTCGATACCTCGTTACGCCCGCCCTCCGCCACCGTCGATCGGAACCATCTCGTTTGCACCGTACGCAATATCCATTTGTTTAAATCTGCAATCATCACGTCGGCCGAATGGAATATTCAAAGCTTGGTTGCGTCAACTGTCGCTAGAATACCAAGCATATCCATATCGCTGGATCTACATTGGATGCTCTCAGATAAATCAATCTATTAATAAATTAACATAGGCGTAAAGCATTTCTGCTCTGTCTGTCTGCGTTTAATACTTGTAAGTAGGTACGACAAGAAACAACTTACAAGGGGAGCTAAGCGAATCAATTTTGCTTTCTATTAGCAGAATTTAAAAGTAGTAAACCGCAGTGCGTAACAGTTATGAGGACTGCGGCTCGTAGCCGTCGCTATTGTAGGGTGAACTGCGGCGCATGGAGGGCAGTTACAGAACCTAAGCAGGCGCTGCAAAGTGGTTCCGGAATTAGCGCGGGCGTCATGCGATACGAGCATAAATCTGTCGCCACCCCCGCCGGTTGAGCTTCGCGTCTTCTTGCCACTAGCGCCAAGTCAGATCACGATAGAAATTAAAATATTATTGTTAACTAGCTGAGGACACTTGATTAAACATTGCAGAATGTAAGTTTTTGGTTAGAGAAAAAATCTTCTTTAATATATTATAATAAATAATAATAACTAAAAAATACTGCACGGCAAGGATTTTTATTTTTTGAGAAACATTCATAAGGTTGAATTAACAATAATTTCATAAAACATGCATTTACCAAACATTTTGAAAGTATCTCTCCGTCATTTTCGCCGACATGATCGAATAAATTTCATCTGTTTGCCATGCGTCGTCCGTAGGCGGGCGACAGAGCGACGTACGTACATACACATCGACCATCCCGGCAAATACACGGGATACACCCATGAGACGGAATTTACATTTATACAACACTACGGTCTGTACGTTGAACCGTAACCTCCTCGATGCAAACTCTCGTACGATGTGCTACTTTTATAACTAAAACAAGTGGTACTTCCAGACAAGGTGCAAAAGTCAGACGTGCTTATTAAAAAGTTATTATGTCCGAGATGAGAGAATTTCTTGTTTAAAAACTACAATATTTCATATTTTATTAAACGTAATCTTAAGTACCTTAAATCTAAACAAAACTAAATGTAGTTTACTAATGAGTACTAAAGGAAAATGGTGAAGGGTAACTTTTTAAACAGAATCAACTATAGGTACATATAGAAGTTCAAGGGGTGGTTTCCCCTTAAGATATACATTTCAGATACCACTGTAAAGCAAACCCCTGAGGGAATTTCCAAAATTTATAAATACTGGCTCTATTCAACTTCTCGGAGGCCGATATCATTTTTCACGAGGTCTCAGCTAAAGACAGAGTTTGCAAGTTCACGTCGCTTAGTAGTTTTAATAAATACAAGCCGTACATTATTCATGCAATATGGTGAATTACATTTGAATTGAAGATCTGGATGTCGGCCAAAGGAACAAAACGGTTCTAAAGAAAGGTTTTATTGTAGCACTGTTGAGGCTATTGGCCCTATTCGAAGCCTTATATCGTCCCCGCGTCATAATAGTGGTAGGATTGGTTAAACACACGCACATGGATAATAAACTGGTGGCTAAATATTTCGTTTTGAGGCACGAAAAAAATAAGGTCTCACGACGAATGTCAGCCAAGTCAAATTACCCTAAGCTGAACTATTACAAAGGTTCACCATGACTCACGTCACGAGCTGTGGTTTAAACTGAAACTTTATTGGGAATAGAAAAAGACGTCGTTTCCTATAAGAAACGAACACCTTGTAATTAATCGAGAACGAAAATTGTATCGTAGTTACTTGTAATGTTTACTTATCGTAGATTATAGTTTTCGTCTAAACCTAAAAGAAAGTCACATTTCTCGGAATCAATTTTATGTGCCTAGTTTATGATGACAGTATGTCGTATATATTTTTTGTTTATGGCGTGTCACAGCGCTGGCTGTGGCCCAAGCCCACCAAAAACGACTACAAACATGCCGGATCAAAATTTGTTGTTTAGACTAAACATGACATATTTGGCGAGACTAAGCCGAATTTGTATTCAGTGACTTCAAAATTAAGTTATGAAGTTATTTCTGTAATAGTGGTATTTATTAAACTTATGATAAAAGCAATAATTTAAATAATGAAAGTAAAATAAGCGAAAAGGAAATCTTTTTAAATCCCGTTTTATTGAATACGTCAATTTGTCAACTACGGTAATTGCATAAAGACATAAAGATTGCATAAAGAAATAACGGAGACATAGGCAGCAATTTTCCGGACATTTGGGCAAGACGACGGCAATCAGTATTCACATAGTTGCAAAACCACTGACAGTACAAATCAAATCAAATCAAAATCATTTATGCGAAGTTGATTCATATGGAACTCTTTTTGAACCTCAAGAAGCTACCACCGCTTTGGAAAATGTTTCGCTTTGGAGAAGAAACAGCGCAAGGTAGATTTTACATGAGAAAAGCAATATTCCGAAAATATACCATCTAAAACGTACAATCTTTCACAAATTAAAAAACAAACGTCTTCAACACTAGATTGTCAGGTGTTTCATCATTTTCATAATTTACAACTCGAATGTCTTTCGAAATTCTGAAACTGGAAGGATATCGTTTATCTATCTTGAAGAATAGATAATACGAGTAGTAGACGTAAACAATTTATTATTAAAAGTATTAAGAAAACAACTGTACATTTCTGACGAAGAATACCATATACATATATCTATTGATTATGGACATTAACAACAATCAAGTGCAAGATTCAAATTCTGACCATTTGATTTTTATCAAAAATCTCTCGAATTCGACGGAATTCATCCTGGTAGTTCTCGGCTTTGATACCATTCATAAGGATATGAATGGTATCAAAGCCGAGTCTTAACGATACAAGCACAAAGAGTTCCATTCAGCGGTTGCAACAGCATCCGTCGACCGCATTTCACATGCAAAACAAATCAAACAAGACGAGCGTCGCTATCGAGTTACTTGATGCTTTGCACTGTGCGTGTAATACTAATGCTTCCCGCTGTTCAGCGAGATATATGGAGTTTCAGTCTTTTTGGTAAATTCATCATACCTTAATTGGATACTGTTTATCAGGCTATTCCTATCGCATGTACAAAGCTTCATAATTTAATTTAATCATTTGCGTAATATCCATATTTTATATATCTCCAGTAGTAATGTTCAAGATTATGATCCAAGTCAAAATTTATTCGCAAATTCTAAATTGTAACGGCAATGCCTTCTTAATATTATCATCAGCATCGTTATTTGGATAACCAAGCAACTGCTAAAGCTGCTGGAAATGCGTACAATTAACTTTAATCTATAGCAACATTTTTCCAATCGCTTATTGTAATAAATAACACTAACAGATTGAAATAACGTTAAGTACGCCCAGCCCAATATAGACCAAAGCGCGGTAGAAATGATTCGATATTTCCAAAAGAGAAGTTGCAAGAAAACAATAAAAATCTATATTACCAAAGTTTAAATTGGTAATAATTTCTCAAATAGTGTTATGATTGCGGAAGGTGTGCAAATATACAACATTCAGGACGACCGGACGAATCAATCGGCGCGGGAGCAGCGCACCCGGCTGCCACATAGGGATTAACTAATTGGACGCGCCGTGACGTCACGCACACCAATTGACAACTGAATACCGAAGTAAATTAGTAGGTACATACTCGTACTTCAAATAATTTAAAGTGAAATTGTAGAAGAAAACTAGCATCTTGTAGTAACGTTCATTTGGTTTATAATGACTGGACATTATGCATCTAAGGTCATTAATGTTAAATCAAATTAGAGTACAGAATTCTTGACAAGTTTTACTTTACTAATTAGAGAATTGCAGTCACATCTGTTTCTACAACAATAGGGGGACATGACTCGAATTTTCATTTGTATAAGAGCAAATTGTTAACACAGTTATGCTAAGTGATGTCCCCATACCGTTGACTGCAAGAACGGTAGCGAAAATTTGTGCGTGCCCGTTAAATACTCATGAGACAAGGTACACGTTGCGAAAATTATGCATACATATAATGTACAAAGGCAAGATAACTATTCATCTTTCTTGCACACGCGATGTCTTTTCTATTGTTTTAATAATAATACAACTATTTTGTATATTTAGACGCCTATAACTATTCATCTTTCTTGCACACGCGATGTCTTTTCTATTGTTTTAATAATAATATAACTTTTTTGTATATTTAGACGCCTAACGCTCATATTAATACTGCGTGTATGTTGAAATAAAAATAATGCATAGCGTTTGAATGGCTTTCGATATTTCCTGATATCGATAATGTATCATATATTTCTTACTTTATTTAATCGTGTAGTGATAATCTTATGCAGAGGCAACAACTGTAATGGTCTATTAGAGCTCGCCGGGTTTAAACACATATTTAGTGCGTCAACTCGGTCGGGTGGCGCGCGTTACGAAATCAACAATGCTGAAAATGTTACGCTGATGACCCCCACTGCCGTCACGGTATCTCCAGGAGCTGAAGGCATCATTTGTTAAGTGGTCGCGATGGGCAACGCTCGGCGGTTCGCAAGTATGCCAGGCCCGAGGCCCTTGCCTCTGTTCGGGAACTCTTGGCGTTTCGCTATAGGACTGAAACCGTGGCGGACTCGTGCTTTAGACATTACTTTGTGGAGCTTGCGCGTCTTAGCCGGCACAGGAGGTGCGGCTAAGGTCGCAAAGTTGTTTGGACATCCCGATTTAGTTTTTCCATTCTGTGCTGAAGAAACCGCACGGATATACCGACGTGAAGACTCAATGCCGCACAGGGCGGTCGCGCCGTGCCTCAAACATTACAAACAGGAACTGAGGAAAGATTTTTTCGGTGAAGAACCTGGTCTTATAGGGGTGTAAGTGTTTATGATATTTTCATATTTTTTTAAATAATAAGCTTCATTCTATACAAAGTTAGAAACATAATGTTTAAAATCGTAAACCTTTTTTAATTCTGACAGGCATGGGATGCCCTGGTCGAAGTTTAGATCTAAAGTGTCAAAGGCCCTAGCAGCTCCCGATGCTGCTAGAGCCGCTGTACCAGCATTGGACGACGTAGCCGAAGACTTTATAAGCAAGTAAGTCATTCTTAAATAGTTAACTCTACATACACACTTCCTCAGAACAATAAAACAAAATATTAAGTCATACAAACGAAAATTAAACTGGAATGTCCTACCACAATAACGTCATACGCCTACTACTTTGCCTGTACAATCTAGCCTTATCGATAAGATAACTCGTTTATGAATTAAATCTGCAGTCAACTGAACGAAAAGCTAACTACTTTGACAAATTACACTTGATTGTGAAATAATTATGTTTATCGATTAACAAAATCAAGTGAAGAAAAAAGATGACAAAAAAATTCCTAGAACACTCATGATATTTCTGTAAACGTTTAATTATTCGCAGACTTGTAAAAACTGCGAATAAAGGTGTATTTTCGACGAGAATTCGTTATAACCATTAGCAAATTACAAAAAGTTACTTCAGTAAGAAACCAGATTACATGTCAGCCAAAAACATCATTACGTAGCAATGTGTTAACTAAACTTGTTAATTTAATCGCTTCACATAATTCGCGGGGCAAAAACTAGTACGGTAACCGAACGGAATGCTAACCCAGACACTCATACTTATTTATTAGCTTTAAATCCACTTATGAAGTCGAACTGACATATCTCAAAAGTGACATAAAACGTAAACCACGTTAAAAGGTTAGAAGCGGCCGATGTAAGTACTATTGATACAGTGTCTATTGGATAATGTAGTGGGACTGCAGAATCTCGGTTTAATGACCACATCCCGTTTTTAACAACGACTGCGTCTGCGCATTTGTTTTGTACACCACTACGTGCTGGCTGACTCACGGCGGGAAACAACAATCTCATTCAATGAAAAAGTTACGTCTCGATTGACTGGCATCCACGCTATTAGACATCAACTTACTAGTATCTTTTGCATTTAAAAACATGTTGCAATTTACATTTATGGAATATTACGTACAATAGGTATGGTTGAGTTTTATGACTCTTAATCTTGAGAATTATAGATACAGGATCTAACGTGAGTAATATATAAGAATCAATTGATATTTTTTAGGATGGAGAGCATGCTTGATGGAAATAAGGAATTGCCGGCAGACTACCTAACAGAGCTCTATAAGTGGGCTTTAGAATGTGAGTTAATAAAATTTTAATCTCTCAATGGATGTAATTAAAAAAATGCATTTAATTTAGTAACATTATACGTACTTGAACCAAAACAAATTAAATGTTATTTAGGATAAACGCTTAAGAACACACACACACAATATAAACTTATTAAATAAAAAATTGGTTACCGTTTTAAACAATGAGAAATAAAGTTCTTTGTATGCTAATTTGTGACAACTTATTTTTTCAGCGGTCGGCGCATGGGCATTGGGAACAAGGTTCGGATGTCTAGACAATGACGATGCTGAAGCCAGGGAGATTATTAAAAGCATCCATGGGTTTTTTCACAGCGTTCCAAAATTGGAACTATCTGCACCTCTATGGAGACTCTATTCAACATCATATTACAAAACATATGTAGATGCACTAGATTCCTTCAGATCGCTCTGCTTGAAAAGATTGACTGACAAGGGGATATGTGCTGACATAGAAAAGGCTTACGGTAAAAAAGTAGCAACGATTCTTGCTTTAGATCTACTATTAGTGGGAGTGGACACAACAGCGGCGGCTGCGGCGAGCACAATGTATTTACTGGCGACAAATACAAGAGCACAAAGGAGGTTGCAAGAGGAATTGGATAACAAGCTGCCCGTGGGCAGAGTTCTTAATAGCAAGGATTTAGACAAACTACCGTACCTCCGAGCTTGTATCAAAGAAGCTTTACGGTAAGTTTTTATTATATTCAAAAGTAATTTCTATTGAATTTGCAATTCTTTCGACTGTAGCTCGTAAAACACCTACATTTTTTATCCAGTGAGACAGCTAACGAGCGTGCAATTGGAGTTACATTAAAAAATGAAAATTTCAAGTCAACCTTAAATAACAGCTTGCTACCAAAGAGTAATCAGTAGCCACTAATGGCAAAACGTTTACGGACAAGTCATAAATAAAAACGCCTGCATGAAATTGCCCATCCGAGTGCCTAGCTAGACCGACCAACTCACGGCAATAGTGCTCCCAATGATTTGCGCTCATAAAAGTGGGCGTTCCCGTTTCGCATAATGGCTCACTAAATTGGTTATGCAATTTCTGCTTCACAAATTATACAAGTGCTTCTCCGTGGCAATTGAGCACGTTTGGATTTTTTATATCGCTCGATGCATTCAGTACCTAAGTGTGCTTGTTTGCTAACGAAGTTTTATAGAATTATTACTAGTTACTCATGCTTCACGGGTCTTTGCGGTTAGTGGTTTTATAGAATCATAGCGTGTACTTGGCTACTTCCACGCACAACTAAAACAATGAACAAAGGAACCGATATATCGCCTAGTCCATTACATTACAACATCGCGTTGTTTGATTGGAATTTAAAAATATCTACATCCGTATATATACATAGGTATTTATGGTTTTCATTTCTATACCAGAAGTCTGACATAGACATGATGAGTGGTAGAACCCATCGTGGTTCAACTAGGGAGATAAAACTAATACAAGTGTTAAGTACTACTGTCTTCTGCTTTGAACGGTTGTGCTAAGGGAGATATACTTATGCAAGGCATTTCAACTTAAGAACTCGTTTGCATTATTATAAAGCCATTACATAAAAAAATCCAGATATTTTTTCGTACATCATCATTATGAACGATGATTATTATTAATTTAATTGTTTCACCGAAACATTCATTCACAGAATGTGTGTAAAACATTAACTTCAAGGAAACACACGACATTGTATCGTAGTAGTATCGTAACCTTTGTTAGCCAAACTGGAGCGTAATAAGATCTCGTGTGTAGCTATGTGGCCTGTAAATCAATAGTCGCTAAGAGTACCACGTAACACGTAACCGTGATCAATCCTATCGTCACATACACGGATACGTGTACATACATACACGTAGGACAATCTCGAACAACACCAGCAACGCAAGCGATTCGACTCAAGTTTCACAGTGTATCACCTCGAAACCTGTTACACTTAAATGCGATACTCGACACAAAATATGTCGAATATCGATATCTGAAACATCTGCGGTAATTAATTGACCCGATTAATGTGATCGCGCTGAAACTAGAACTTGGTACTTGTCGGTGTGCTAAAATATAGTCATGTGATCAGTTACCGAGGCGATAAGAGTCTAATCGTTAGAAAATAAATGTCGTTTAATTTACGTATATTTTCGTGTGAACGCCCATAACTACCAAAAAGAGAAAAATTCATATACAAAACAGAAGGTCACAACATATCCAAGTATTTTCGTAATAAAACATGACCAATCATTTTCTGCATCATTTTAAACACGACACTAGTATGTTTAAAATGATGCAAAAAATGATTGGTCTTTTTTTTGCAATTTTTCTCTTTTTGGCAGTTATGGGCGTTCACACACAAGCAAAGGACTTTGTGTGTGTATGGATTTTGTTTGATATATAATACTGTTATGAAAATATACTTATGTATATAAAACGCAAAGTAGACTAGCGCGATTAAGCCTTGCTTAAACTCAAAGCTCTGAAGAAACTCGGCATATTAGAAACGGCTATAATAATACTTCACAACACTGGAGGCATATAAAAACTTCAGGGGCGGATTCTAAACGTTTTTTCTAAGCACCACTAGGCTGAAACTAATAACGTTGTGGAATTTTTATATCACAACTTTGTAGGCACCAACTCGACATCGAGTCGCGAACTGAACACGTAATAGCTGCGTGCTGCACATTTATAACAAAAAATATAATATTTTTAAAACATGGTGGAATTATTTGTTTTTTTTTTGTCAGTATTACAGCCCTGATTATTTCTTCCTCATACCAGCAATGCATAGCGCTGTTAAGTTTTAGTTTAAAGTGTGTTGAACAGCACAAAAATTTAAAGGGGCCATCAACTTGGACTTCAGTATTTAGAGGTATTCGGTATGCGACCCCTGACCTGTTTAGATTTGATGATATTGTTTCCACTTTTGGTAAGTCACGATGTGGCTGTTTAGACTAACGCCTGTGCTGATCTGCTGAAGGAAGTGGATTGCATGTCTCTACTTTTATTAAAAAAACATACATATTATTAAGATAAATATAAACATACTTAGACATCAATTTTATTAATAGAATACTTACAGCTGTTTAATTTACAATACGAGAAATTAATATGTATATCTTATAATTTCATGTGGATTTTTGTAGATAGCTATAACAAGTAGTACCTACTTATGTTTAAGGCTACAGAAATATGTATAACAAGCCACATTTATATAAATTTGGTGGACATATATACATTACAATACAATACAAAAATATTTACTGTACACCAAGGAAACAGTAATAACAATAATGATAGTAACTTAATTAGCGGTACAACAGGCGGTCTCATCACTACAATAGCGATCTCTTCCAGACAACCATAGAGCTGGTAAAAAAGAAAAGAGCTTAAAGTAGGACGGTAATGCGTACAAAGGGCGTACATAAATACCTACAAAATACCAACTAGTTGTGTATGTCAGCAGCTAGTAAAAGAACACAAGACATTAAAAAAATACAAATAGAGTATTGATGGATAGAAGAAAGGGAAAAAAAATCGTTATATATTGGTGTACATTTTTTACCTAGCGTTAAAGAGTTAACAATACATCATGTCATAATGCCGATACCTTATCGACATTCCGATTATTTCACATTGTGTTACAGGATCAAACCGGTCATATTGGGCAACGGCCGCTGTATACAATCCGATGCGGTTATATCTGGATACCAAGTTCCAAAAGGCGTACGTATATATGCATCTCGTAAATAAATTTGTTTGTCAATACTCATAAATGTATGTATCAGCCATGAAAAGTGTTTGTAATGATTTTGCAACTTTATTCTCGCAATAGCTAAAGTATATAACAGTCAATTGAATTTGTTCTACGTTCTGTTACCATCGGGTATCACATCAGTCAAATGTATGCTATATACAGTCACAGCTGTGAATATTATTGGTCTCTACAGCGAATTTGTCTGAGCCAACCAACGTGTACTCTGAATTCATTAGCGTGTCTTTTTCTAGTCTCGCATATTAAAAACAGATTCGGAATGAAACCTTTTCATAGAAATAATACCTGGAATCGTCTATTTCTTTGTGAATATGTGTTATGATTGTCAAAGTATCTACAATCATATATGTTAGTCAGGATTTCGTTTGATAATTATTGTTTGATCTGACAGTCCATTTTCATCTATAATATCTTCCGATTTCAGTCCCACATAGTGTTCCCACACTACATACTGTCCAACGAAGAAAGATACTTTCCGTCGCCGGAGGAGTACGTGCCCGAGCGTTGGTTACGAGAGACTGAAGTCGAGCGGCTCGGAGACAAAGAAAAGTGTCCAGTAAGACATTCGCATGACCATGACCGTGCATCAGACGAAAATAAACAAACAGACGACCAGATATACAGTCAGTATTCTCGGGCCGAGTCCGCCTGGCGAAAGCAAAAAGAAATAGGTATTCACCCGTTCGCTTCCCTACCGTTCGGCTTTGGACGCAGAATGTGCATCGGGAAAAGATTCGCCGAAGCGGAACTGCAACTTTTACTCGCTAAGGTATGGAATTGTTTATGTTATTTATATATTACCTGTAACAGCATTGTAGTGGTAGCATAATCTAAGTCTCATGTAGCTAATATCGATAAATAAATAATTAGAAATAGGCGAGACACAAGTTTACACATTGATACATAATTATTGAGTGTTTTTGCGTAATGTCGATATAGCAAAATGTGTGAAATACCTCATTCCTATCACCCCAAGCACTAAGTACGTCAACTTCGAGAAAATTTTAAAATCACACAAAAAGTAAATATTCGTTATTTTATCTTTTAAACATTATCAATTATAACAGATAGTAAACTAAATGAATAATCTTGTACATATTTTATTAATTACCTTTGCGTTTTCAGACGTTCTACAAATTCAACGTATCGTGGAAACACGCAGCTCTAACGTACAGCGTGACACCCACCTACATACCCAACGAACCCTTGAAGTTCACCATGGACTCGAGACGAAACCGAAGTCAATAGATTAAGAGATTGTTAGGTTACTAAAATTTGAATATGTTACGCCAATAAAATACATTGTAAGATATTGTAATACCCAAAGAATATAGTTGTTATAGAGTGGATGTAATGTGAATTAGTTTTATCCTGCGGTTTCACCCGCATTTAAAAAAATTAGCATGACATGTATACACATAACCGAAATTGTATTTCTTCGACAATTTAATAAAATTGAGCGCGAGCGGCACTTCATGGGTTCTTTGTAAAGAAACCTAAAACATTATCTACGATAAAAAGTAGCCTTATTCACTACCTATAACATCACCTATCTGCCAGTGAAAGTCCCGTCAACATCGGTCCGGCCCTTTTGAAGACTAGCCAAAACAGATAGATTTTTTAATTATTGTGTTATTATCACTGGTGCCCTGTAGATTACTTTCATATGCATTGAGTAAAAACTGTTATTTTAACATAACAAACAGACACTGCAACTTTATGTATTTATAGATTTTAAGTAGTAGATACTTTACGGCTCTTAATTGTATTGCAGATCTTCAATCATATCTATCAATCGAATCACACGCTGAGAATGTTAGAACATTCAAAGTTCTAAGTGTAACAACTGGTCATGCATTATCCTCAAGTACCAATAACTACATTTCAAATCGTTCAACACCATATCGAGATGACTCAACTCTTTATATAAGGTACCCGTGTAACTAGTTAATAATAGACTGTGTGTAGTTCATTATAACAGAATTAAATATCAACATTCTTAGCACGCGGGCAAAAACTAGACCAGTCGGTCTAATCAAATAACTGAAGTTATCGTAGTGTAAAGCGGACATTGACTTTCTGAATTGTAATATTTTCCGATACGATCCGATATTCAAGTAAAACGAAAACCGGTTCTAATAACAAAAAAGTAACTAATGAGAAGTATAAGAGTCAGTAGTCTCTCATATCTATCCTCAGATCTTTACCACAAGTACCACAAGTAAGTATATGTTTGTGTGTGGTCCGTATATCAAACATCTGTACATGAAGTATATTTCCAAAATAACTATCAGGGGGTGATTAGGGATCGATACTGACGCTAAAAATACAATCAGTAAAATTTTTGACTGTCTGTCTGTCTGTATAACCGTTATGGAAACAAAAAATCCTCGACGGATTTTAACTAAACTTGGTACAATTATTTTTCATACTCCTGAGCTGGTTATAGTATACTTTTCATCATGCTACAATCCATAGGAGCAGAGCAGTGAAGGGAAATGTTGGGAAAACGGGAGAAGTTACTCCATTTTTTAAGCTTCCGTCGCGTGTG
>DWRA01000834.1:0-20701 GCA_018250295.1 Spathilepia clonius | reverse complement strand
GGAAAAAGCTCAATCTGAATATCTTAACGTGATACAAATAACGAGCATGCCACACTCTTCGATTTGGGTGGTTACTACTAATTGCGTAACTACCAGTGCTGATCTCAAGAAACCAAAACTGGCAGACTTCAATAACAGGCACATTAAGAAATTTGGTGCTTTGATAAAATTGAAAAATAAATAATTACGTTAATTCGTACTTGTATTATTTTTCATTGTTGCTTGTCTACATGAATAAATAAATTAATAAATTTTCGAAATATTAATCAATTTGACAACTTTTAGGCAAATGTAATTGATTATACAGCATAAAATATGTAGTGTACCAGCGTAAGAAATCAAAAAACTAAAGCCTTACAATTAGAAAATGCTCCTCGTAACTACATGGGAAGGTTAGCTAATGAACGAAATACAAAAGCTTACTAACGCAATAGCCGCAAGTTGCAGCCGCAAGCCGCAAGCAACTGAACTAACTTCTCGCGACAGAGTACTAACTCTCATACAGGAAGCAGCCCTATAATTAACTGTAATTGCGAAGACCCAGATACTTTCGCGCAAAAAGCGGCTCACCTGCTCTGCATCTCCGGATTAGATATCACTACCGTGTCCATTGTTACTGTTGTCACGGCTGAGTAAACATTTCATTCATTGAAGTAACGTTCCCTTTTTGGTAACCCTAAAGTTTACAAAAACGTATTTATAAATGCAGGTCTTATTTAGGAAGCTTTAATAAGCCTTTAATAATACAACAATCCTTTGTCTTAAATTTTATTTATGATAGCAATTTCCTTCCATTCGTAATTGTGTATTTAATTGAAAAGGTGTGTACATTCAATATTTGAAAAACTAGTTAAAGTACATAAAAACTTTGATTGAAATTAACACGTTAAGTCGTAATTAAATAATACATCTATCTTTGTGTTTCCTTTACTTGGATTTTCTTAAAAATTGTATTTAAATTTTAAAGGCTACAATTTCGTTGGCGCTCCTTTGCTTGAGTCCTTTTTGTGTTATAGCTTAAAAAAATATACATTCATCTGATTAATAATCTAAATAACCTAGTATTTATAGTATTGACAAATATTATTTACCTAAATACTTATATAAGTTACTCAAAATAAACTATGTAGAATGGACACAGATTCAAAAAACTCTCCTTACAACTCGGTGTCAATAGACATTAGACAACAATACTTTGTTTTGATAGTTACAATAAATTATTTCAAATTATCTGTAATAATGGCACTCGATTTATGACATGTATTATTAAAAAGAGATTTGGAAGACAATCTATGATATAAGCCGATTTCTAAAACTACAACTTAACGTGTAACAAAACTTATGGAGAGATTATAATTAAGTTCACAAGAAGATTGCGTCTGCCTATCTGGCTTTGTTTTTCCTTTGTTCTTTCTCTGAGGTTGAATTGGTCTGAACTGTAATGTATAAAGTAAAGTATAAACATACGTCATTATCAAGACATTATCTATGAAAGTGAATAGTTAAAGCTAAAGCTTTTCAGAAAATGATGGAAAACGGTCATACAGGCTTTCTAATGAGGATTTTTCACCGTTAAATCTACATAACAAAATTTAATTTAAGCTTGTTTACTATTTGAGTCCTGGAAACTTAGACGTTACAAAATTAAAACCACAACATTAAGAAAGGGCTGGCAATTTTTTTAAAGGGCTACAGCAACTATTAAGTCATCTTTACCCATGATTATCATATACGTTTTGCTAGCCCTGTATGGACTTTTAGTTTTCTATGTCTAAACAAAGCAAGTACTTTATATTGTCAGTATACGACTTCAAGGAACCACGTAATAATTGGCTTGAAGGAAAGCTAAGGAACACGTAACAAGATTAACTATAATTAGATTTCTTAACGAATTAGGACACTGACTGTAAGGTTTGGTTACCTGCTACAGATTAGCTCCCTTCTGAATGTGTTTACGTGAAATATAAAATTGCCATCTCTCAGTTAATGAACTGTAAATAATTTTAGTTGTGCTCGTAACAAAGATATTTATTTTTATTGTGTCTATAAATGTGAAATCAGTAAATCTTGTCCATTGCTAAATAATACTTTATGTTCAATTTGGGAGGCAAAATAAACACGATGTAAGATGATTTTTTTATTGCCTCCATGTGATTTGATTAGATAACGTTCCGAAGCCAAACATCCGTCGTAACATTAGTTATGAACAATTGTAATAACTATTACGATTTCTACGTTATGGGCCACAAACACGCTATTGACGTGATTATTGCAGATGTTCTCACAATACCGTGCTTCCACAAATTCTGCAATTGGTTTTAACTGGGTTATTATTAACACAGGTAACTTTCCAGATTATCATCGAAGTCAACCATTATTCGTTTTCATTGTGATCAACATGGTAAATAAGTTGAGCTCATTCATTCTCTTGTGAAAGGATTAATATTAATTTACCCTTACTAAAACTCCCTCTGTCGTGCGTACCACGTAAGACAAAGAGCTAAGGCCAAAGACTACCCTAAACCGTCAGTCATACCAGTAAGGTGACTGATAAAACACCCAAGTCTTCCATATTGCAAAATAGGAAAAATAATTTTAACACAAACTGTATTGCATTATAGCTCTGCTCTTTTGGTTCGGTAGTATAAAAGTTATGTACTTTGAACTAGCAGCACATGGGAATTTTATATAGAAACATTTGGATTTCGTGATGTTATCCCTTAGCAGCACTAACCCTGAAACTAAGCACTTAACGACAGGTGCAAATCTATTTGCTATAGAAGGAACCCTCACATGAAAAGCACTCGCACGTGACTTGACTACATAACTATCGTAATGTACAGTAGATACCTACCATGCAGTTGAATTGCAAGCACGCTTGTTTCAATTTTGCATAGTTGTTGTGCGCACATAACTGGTGTGGTGTGTTGACAGCACAGTAACACGACATTATGTCTCAGGCACTACCTCTGGGGTTTAAATTTTAATGAGCAAGTAAGACAAAACTAATTAACATAAGTACTTGAAAATTTTCCGCAATGTTGACAAAAGTAAGCGAAGTCTACCAGAATTTTTATAATGTGATAGACTATGAGCAACGCTGAGGTGGATATCGACTGATTAGCATATGAGACTATTTTAGTCCTCAGGAGGTGCAACGCATCTGTGATCAGCGTCAGGTATTGATAATGGGTGGCAGTTACCACTTACTATTAGGTGGACTGCAAGCTCTTTTGAAAATACAACCAAACATACACAAGTAGATCGACTGATCTCTGTTCACTGGAATAGTTCATTGGAATAGGTATATATATAAACTGAAAGGTGTTAGAACTCTGGTAGAATTCTTGTCTTCAATCACAAATATCCATGGGCGGCAGTTGCCACTTACCATCAGGTGTACTGCATGCTCGTTTGCTACTCCATCATATAAAAAAGGTCTCGTGGATAGACACTTAACATTTAACATCGAGCCTGTCCGTAGTTACATACGCATCATAATTGTTTCTTATAATCGCACATGTCACATTAAGCTCATGTTAGCGGCAGTGGGGCGTGGAGTAACGGAGGGTAGCTTTCTCTCGTTTCGGCGGCCGCGCTGCACTCCTTTCGGGAGTACCTGCCGTCACGCTACACACGCATTCTTAATTTGTACGGAATAACACTTTCATGTCGCGCTTTTACGTGTCTCTATTTCGCTTTAGAGCACACCCTTTAGATATTTTTGTGTAACTTTTGTCTTGTGTATGTAGATATATCTAAGGACAGAAAGAAATCAAGCAAATCGCTTAGGCATTTTAGCATGTATTCTATGATAATATAAGTAGATAGGTATTCATAGTCCGTTTGAATTAAAAAAGAACCTACGTGCATAAAATAAAATCGTACATAGTATAATAATACATAAAATTATAATCGAACGCAAATCGACGCCTAAACACTGATGCAATATATACTAATGCTTGTACTTCTGTTGTTGAAACCTAATAAAGAATAGTACCACATTTTTTATTTATATAAATGAATTTTTGTATTTCTTTATAAGTAGGTAAAGTCCTAATGAAGCTTTGACATAGTGACATGCTTGTTGATTTTGATTTTGAATAAGAAATGAAATCCTGAATATCTTGGAATTTAACTAAGATTTTATTGAATGATGATTTCAATGGATTTTGTTAAGCCCTCATTTCGGTAAGTTTTTACTCAATAATCATTTTATTTTAATAAAGATTCAATTCAAGACTCCACTTTTGACTGCAGTGATATTTTATCTGGACTTAACCATCTAAAATATGTAACTCCACAATTATTGAGGTAACAATGAATTGATCGTAAATATATATGACATCCGAAATGTCAAATGTCCATACATTTCTCACACGCGTGGGACCTGGTGATAATTTCTAACCATACATGATCACTCCCAGGTGATAACGACCGAAAAACAAAGGTCATTCTCCCATAGATCAGGTCCAGTCACATTCAGCGGCCTTCGCGCCCGTTTCGCTGGATGCACCTTTTGTTTCAAGCGACGTGTCATATTATAGGGCTACCCAACTTCATTTCCAACCAACATCTTTGGAGAATGTTTACTAACTTCACTACTTACTACTACTTCAGTTGCTGATTAAAGAAATATAGGTATATGTTACGGTTAAAACAAAGAGAACCAAAAACGAAGCTTTCACAAATTTCCATAACTATCGCTCTTTGGAAATTGAAAATATGCTCTGCAATTAGTTATCTGATGGCAGACGCAATGACACAGATTTACTGCAAGAAGGATTTCTTAATCCTCAAATTACAAATCTTTATTGCACATAATTTTTCATCCACGAATTTTTTCCAAGCATTGGGAATGTCCAACAAAAGTTAATAGAAAAACGTCACAGGTAGGTACTCAATTGAGATGTCTACACATTTTGTCTATATCGTCCACGACTTAAGTGGCAGCCCTAAACGGGACGTTAGTTTGTCGCCGAAATATACGTCAACGACACCTCACGTTACACACATCCGGCGGCGCGAGGTCATTTTTTAATTGTTTTATGTAATTGTCCTTATTGTTTTGCAAGCCGATGCGTGTGAATGAACCTCTTCAATACAGGTTGATGTAACGTAAAATTTCGAGCTTGTTGTGAAGTGCATGCCATATTATTGTATTGTCCCATGGGAATTGTCGAAAGATCGTTTTGGTAACTTGATAATGGAATAATGTTAAGTAACCATTAAATATAACTTTTTTATGGACATTGTCATAATAGTAGGCGGTTAGGTATAGTTGCCCAATATACCGTCCTGGGATCTTATTTTAGCACCCTATCTAGCATACTTATGAGAATGCTCAAATGACGCATGATCAATGAACCGGCATCGTTGTGTACTCTACATACTCTACTTATGTCATACTGAGTTTACGACCTTTTTGCACACGTATTGATAGTCGCTGTATATTTGTAAAAAAACTGATATTAAGCCATTATACGTGAAGATTTCTGTCCTTAGTTTTATCTATATTAGTTTATAGTTTATATCTATCTGTATCTGTCACAAATAGAACTTTCAAATTGCAAAAGAATATCCCAAACATGCGGTGAAAGAAATGGAATGATGTAAGCAATAAAAAGAAGAAGATTACTTTCCGATAATTCGTTTCAAATCAACGGCAAGCAGCGTGACGTACCTACCTAAAACTCACTTTGTGCAATACCATCCAGATGACATTTTTACTGAACAATACTACCCGCTAAGATATTTTATTAAATATTGGTGGTACCCCGTGGTTTCACCCGCTTTAAAAAAAATTAATATGACTTACCTGCCTACGGTATTTTAACGGGTTATAATTTCTTCGAAAACGAAAACCTAATATATATCCTAGAACAAAAGTACATAGTTTATATTACTCTTTATACCTAACACCAACCACCTACCAAATTATAAAACAAACTATCTGTCAATGTAGTTCCCGCAAAAATCAGTCCAGCTATTTCGGTGATTTACCCACGTAAACAAACAAACAAAAAGAAAAACAGACAATTGTGTTTTCCTGTAGGTTTCGTATATACCTACTCACATACGCATTAAGTTAAAAATACTTTGACATTAGAAACAGAGCTTAAATTTTATTCATTTGTTTGAATACCAATTAATAATCAAAGGATTATATCATTTTGTTGTTATTATCTTATTTCTAATTCAAATTCTACGTCTCTGCTTTCTCGTTTTTTAAACCTGTTAAAATTGTATAACTATTTTTATCGTTCTGCTTTGTAAAACGGTAGGTCAAAATAAGTGTTTTATTAATGGCATAACTTAGAAATTTCTATATTCAAATAATTTTTATTTTTATAAAAATATCAAATTAACCTTGCTAGTATTATTTATCATCGCACCAAATACCCATTCATATATACAAATAATATCTTACAGTGTTAGTAAAGTTATTAAATTATATCCACTATATAAGAAGTCTATTGGCATCTATTTTAATCTGTTATCTTTAAACAACTTTATTCTCTGCTACGGATTGCTAAAGTTGAGATGCAAGATACGGTCGGATTACAAATAGGTGAGCCTTTGATACGCACTGGTTCCCGTGCCTGGATGACCCAGTGAGACAAGGTTCTCAATCTTCATTAAGTATAAATTCACTACTTTCTTTTTAAGCAATCATGAATAATTAATATTTCTACAAACACAGCTAATGCATATGTAATTATCATAATGTTATGCATCAAAAATAGAATATTACGACAGTTTCGCGAGCACTACAAACATAGTGACAGAAACATAACGATTTTGCTCCTGATTCGATTCTCGACGGAAGTAGATAATAATTTTGACTAGTTTATAGGTAGATATTTGGTTGTGTTTTGGGAATGTATCAATATCTTCTCTTACCTTGAAATGCGCGTGGTAAAAATATATTAGCTTTCATTCTGCATACATAAAACACAACTTGCAAAATAAGCTGCAATTGTACATACACAAATAGTCAAATGATCGATAAGTGATAGCTGTAATACTGGTTCAGTTTAGACCCGAACGAGAAATCACGCAACACTTAATTTCTAACACGAACCAAGGATACGGCACCTTTCAAATTCAATAGTAACATTGTCACCTTGTTGCAGGTGGTCGCGAACTCGATGGCACGTGAAGAAAATTAGCGCGGTATCGCAGTGTCGTCACTTTCACCGGTAGAGCACGCGAGACTTCCCACGGAGAAACCGTGCGAAGAAAAGTTCCGGGAAAATGCTCCTCATTGTAACAAGAAACAAGGTCCGATGTGCCAGGTGAACACGCACCATGAACGCAAACCAGCGTTCCTCACTCAAGTTCCCACCGCCGGTTCGATTAAAACGGACTCAACACAGATGCATCCAACTGCTTTGGTTTCTAACGTGCTTGCAATTCGCCGTCTCGAATAGACCACCACGTTTCCTCATAGATGGCCGATCTGAAATAGTTGTAAGATTAAAGGAAGGCCCTGACACGCAAGTGGGTAAGAATTACAAATATCATCTTACTTATAAGCCTATGACGTAGTCAAGAATGGCAAAATGTTAAGATTAACCTAGAACATCCTGAAAACAGTTATTTTTTAATTTTCCAGTGTACAAAATTAGTACAGAAACTAACTGCTATTGAGTGTGACATACAAAACAATAAAAGTTCCTACATTAAAAATAACTCCTCAAAATACCAGAATCAAGTTCGCGAAAGACACCGTATCGTATACCTACTTAAGCCATTTCCTTTTATAACATACCGGAAAGGCTATATGCTTACCTAGCCACATCGTAGCACATCGTGAAGAAATCTAAATGCCTATGCTTTAAAATTTGCCTTACATAGAGGTTCGTATTCGGTGAATCATTTTATTGCAATTTGAGTGTTGAAACCGTAGCGAAAATATCTAAATCTATGGTTGAAACTAACTGAAATTCCAATTAAAACTTTGCCTAGATTGTTAGATACCCTACTTTAATGTTAATGAACTCAAAAATGCGGCGACCAGTAAAAATTCGGCGATTAAGTTCACTATAGACATCAATTAGTCTTGCACTAACGTAATCGGATTCAGCGCTTTTAAAGTTAGTAAAAATTTTAACGTTCACAATTTTTAATAAGTATTTGTAATATATAATTGTAGAAGCCATCGTGTCGAGCAGTAGTCCGGAAATTGCTTTAGGGGGAACGGTGTTTCCACGACAACAGACACCCAACAGGGGGAAGCCCTACTTATTCCTGTACCTGGTATTGAAGGGGCTAACATAACGATTAGTCATTGTATCCATTTATGTCATAACTAGATTTCCGCCTTTCCATATTGTTTAATGGTTGTAATAAATATGATGGACATTATTTTGAGGCAATAAATGCGATGGTACCGATATGCTTAAAAATTAACAAACTAGATAATTATTACATTATCAGTTCAAATTCCTTTATAAAATTAATTCTACCGAAATGAAATACACAAATATTACAAATTAAAAATATTTTAATACATAGATATAATCAAAATACCTAACCTTGATTAAGTGCAAAAATATATTTTCGCACAATTTATCCCTCTAACTGTGAGAAACATTGTGCCTTGCTTCAAATTAACTTGATTAATAATTTCAGGAAGCCTTATTTACCGACTAAGGGGCATTGACCCTGATGGAGATACATTAACATTTGGTATCAAGGATCAAGTCGGAAGTGATATACTAAGACTAGAAGCCATTTCGTCCAACGAAGCTAATATTTATTTAGTTAAAGAATTAGATAGAGAGGTACGTACAACACGTGAACTTACGAGCTATTTTATATTAATGTATAGGTATATTAATTCTTAAGTTATATGATTACATTCAACGTTAGAAAAAACACAACTGACTACATCTGATGAACTCGTGTACAGCGATGTACACAACTTGTCTAGGTATAAAATAAACTTTTGAGATTGAAGCAATGATTCTTCTGCTGTAAGTTAAAAATACTTCGAGCAGTACTGTGGAAGCACCCACATCAAACTATAGTCTCACCACTACCACTCAATGTTTTCTTTCATGTAATACTTAGAAGACAAAGTAGGCTGAGTATAACATAAACAATGAAATTGTTACTTCCTACTTTGCCGGTTATAAAAATGCCATTTAATTTTTTATTCACTGTCTAACGATCGTTTTAAGTTTTTAATTACCTGCAGGTACATTAAAAAGAGTAAGGCAATGTCAGCTTAAGATTTTCATCGGAAGCTTGCGATTAACAATGAATATTTCTTTGTAGAGGTGATAAAATCCTTTGGGATTCGACTCCGGAGGTACCACCGCCACACCTATTTCTGTCTAATTGCAACAGTGTTAAGCGCTGCTGTTTTCGATAAGTTAAACATTGATTATGTTTTAGGTTCGTGATGAATACTCCTTTGTCCTAACACTGACTGATGGACATTTAGGGGAAGGTAACTTCATCACACAAAGCTTTTTGCTATTAGTAGAAGATGTGAACGACAACGAACCAGTGTTCAAGCCCTATCCCTCCGCCATTACCGTGAGAGAAGACGCTTCTCCGGGTGTACTACTTACTGTAGAAGCAACTGATCTTGATGAAGGAGCTTATGGTCAGGTAAAATCAAATTTCAATGAGCTCTCAATTTGATTAAAGTTATTAATAAAATTATTAGCTATTTGTAGAATAATAACAACGATTTTTATAAAATGTTTCCCCAGACACTTGCTTGATCACTAGTACCTGCTAGAGAGTAAAACCTATGCAGTACCATTTTATAGAAAACATAATCAAAAAAAACATCGATCATTCCACCCCAACACAACTTTTAGTGTTGAGGTCTTCGTTTAAAAAAGGCGTAACGAAACGACAAAATAATGAATCGCACTCAGGCGAGGGTCAAACTGATGCACTATGCAATACATCTTCATGTCAATGGTGTTGTAAAGACCAATACAATTTACTTAGTATTTATTCAAACTAATAAATGTCTTCTACGTGTATTAAAATAACAGTTCACTGCACTTACAAGTATCACAAGATACAAAAATAAAATCTATCTAAAATGGAATGTACAATCAGCTGAATGTCAAGACTGTCAGCTGACAGCTGTTCGTGACAAAATTAATTCATTGTCAATTTACAGTCATACAATATAAACAATAGACATCACAAATTAATCTTAAAACCTTACCACATTTCCAGGTGTTATACCACTTACAAGAGCTTGATGGAGACACAGAAAACTTTGCCGTGCAGACAGTAAATGGCAAAGGCGTGATTCGTCTCGCAAACCGTTTGGATTATGAGCGCAAGTCATTATATCAGTTGCGAGTTCTTGCCGTAGACCGCGCGAACCAGGGCCGAGTGAACACAGGGACAGCAGCTATCCTGGTGAAGGTTCAAGATGTTGAAGATCAGCCACCTGAATTTGTTGTTGCAAGCCCTGTTACTAGAATAAGCGAAGATGCAACCGTCGGAACTTCTGTATTGCAAGGTATTGTCTTGAAGTTTTATGTACTAATATGTCGCATTTATGTTTAGTTTTGATGTATTACTAGCGAAACATTTACGCACTAGTATGTATACACACATCTATTTTAATTACAATCAAAGACATTGACGTATGACGTTATTGTAACAAATACGTAAGCTAATACAAGTTACTGTTTACTATTAAAAAATCACATAAAAAAAATATCTTTATAAATTAACAATGTAACATCAATAAATTAGTGGATATTAAAAATGTGGTGCTAATTTATTAAAGTGTTTATCCTGTATCCTTATGTTACAATTGTTTATAACATTATTATTATAATTTCAGTTTCATCTTTTGTGCATTATAAAAACCAGTTATATTTTCAGTGCGAGCAATTGATGGAGACCGAGGTATCAACAACCGTATATCATACAGCATTATCTCGGGTGGAGAAGAACATTTTGATATTGACAGCAGCTCTGGAATTGTTTACACTGTTAACCCATTGGACAGAGAAGACCCCAATAATAGCAATGGAGCCTATATTTTGGAAATTTTGGTTTGTCACTCAACTGTTTTTATTATGTCAGGACATCACAATTTATACTAGAATATTACATTATCTCAATGTAGTTGCTGATTGAACCACCTGAAATCATTTTCAAATATATTTTGCTGTAGTTGTTATTTATGAACGTTCCTCTTAATAATCATCTTTAAAAAAATGCTTGTAGTTATTATGTATGCAGTGACTTTTCTAATAACAAGTGTGAATTGTAAAACTAAAATATAATAAGTACATATACATATTGATCCTCCTTTTCATGTTTTAATCTTCATTTTATTATTTTTACTTTAGGCAACAGAAGAGTCACATGTTGTCTCACCATTGCCTAGTGCTACGACCGAGGTGACTATTATAGTGACAGATGTTAATGATGAAATACCAAGGTTCCGCAGTGAGAAATATGTGTGTGAAGTGCTTGAAAATGCTCAACAAAATACACCTATTACATTTTTGCAAGATGCAATACCAGAAGTATTTGATTATGACCAGGTAACAATTGTTATTATAGAGATTATGCTACTTACTGCTCTTGAAAGTAAAGAGTGTAATTGTATCATCAGAGCACAGTAAGTTCTATATATAATCATTTCATTCAACATTTTGTAAAAATTGCATACATAAAATTGTTTAGAAATAAATGCAAGAAGTGCGTAGATACTAAGTGTTGTATGCCAATGTAATCCCCAATCCCTATCATCATGTTTGACTCCAGTGCTATGTGATGTTCATTGATTACTCTTAACTTTACACTTACAGGCATGTAGATGGGATATTTATGTATTTCCACTTTCATACCAAATATTAAATTAACTTACTCTCAAATTTCAGGGCAAAAATGGGACATTTGAACTATACATTGTGGGTGATAATGGTGTTTTTGATGTAACACCTTTCAAAGGTATAAATGAGGCTTCATTTCTAATTAGAGTTAATGACCCATCTCTAATTGATTATGAAAAGGTCACTGTCATGAACTTCACTCTAGTTGCCAAGGAAGTTGTCACCAATAACCCTAAAATGAGGTAAGTCTAGCTTATCTTATATGAATATGAAATTTAATCTAATTATATTATAATGCTACTAGGGACATTAAAAATTACAATACTTATATAAATAACAATTTCTAATGCTCACTGGATAAAGGATCCAGATATTATAAATATTTGCTTTCAGTGATGAAATGCAAATCCTTACATATTATAAATAATAACTATAGAAAATAAGATTAATTTCTGTTCCTAATTTTAATGACAACTGTGTTTTACAGTGTTGTACCCATAATGGTCCATATAAAAGATGAGAATGACAACTTCCCCGAGTTCACAGAGTCTCTTTACACAGTAGCAATACCTGAAAACTGTGGTGTGGGAACCACTGTCGCGTGGGTACAAGCTCTCGACCAGGACTCAGACAACTATGGTACAAGAGGCATCAGATACACTAATCTTAGTGGAAGTATTGCACATTTGTAAGTATTTTCTATTTTATTTACATAGCACTTTTGCCCATGAATTTTTGTTACCAAATATAAATTTAAATTCAACATGCAGTAATGATAATAGGGTAAATTATGGATTTTTTGTAGTTTATTACTACTAAATTAGATCACCTCATTATAAGCATCATCATTATCTTACATAATCTTCAAACAAGGTCAAAGTAGGCAGACCTTGATAACTTGGTTGTATAAAATCAGTTACTTTAATAAAACTATTTACAATATCAGTTACTGGAATGCTTAAGTGAAGACACCTAACATCCGTAAACATAATTTTGTCCTTATAAAAAAGCGTATCTGTTATTATGTGCACACGTTATAATTATTGATGTATTTAAAATAAAATTAAGCGATTTAGTAAAAAATCTAAATAACTTCAAGAGAAGGTATTTTACAAACGTTTTTTTAATATTTCAGACTCAGCCTCAATGCAATATCTGGCGTAATTACAGTAAAGCAAGCCGGCGATGGCAGCTTTGATCGCGAGCAGGTCTCCAGGCACTATCTTACCGTGGAAGCTCGTGATGATCAGGTTTAAAACTCAAGTTCTATTAAAATTCGTTTAAGTATTTATAATTCTCATAATCAGTTAAAAACATTTTGGGGTAAAAAATGTAACCGTGACTCCTAAACGCTTATAAAACAAATGAAGTCCTAGAACCCTCATATAATTAGTGTCAAAAGCCTATTCTACCCACGTACTTATCGTGGGCATGTCTTTATACACGAACGTAATATTTAGTCTCATATACTAGGCTGCTCAAGCCAATCAATGTGTAAAGTCCTGTGTTTACATATATAGAAGTACATAATAGACGTTACGGCGAATTAAAGGAGCATCTTATGGACAATGATAACCAACTCAAATAGGAAAGTAGTCAGATGCGTTGCTGACCTTAAAGACACAGCACCTTTTAACAGCTATTATAAAGCATAAATAGGAATAACAGACCACTGCAACAACATAGAGTTTAACCACCTTGTGATCTTGTTTGTTTACGTCATATATACTTAAACTTTGTGAGAAAAATACTCAAACAATTAGTAAATTACATTTAAATAGACATATCAAATACGTTTTAGGGTAAAGGCAATCGAAACACCGCTCAATTAGTGATAAACATATTAGACGTGAACGACAATGCGCCGATGTTTCTCGCAAATAAGTATGAAGCAAGATTATTGGAGAACGAACCACATTTTGAAAATCCGCTGATTTTGGAAGCCAGGGATATTGATTTGAATGGTAAGTAAAATAAATTCATATAATTAGATTTAATATATTTTATTTGTTATAAATTTTTTTTATATGATGGAGTGGCAAACGAGCATGCAGTTCACCTGATGGTAAGTGGCAACTGCCGCCCATGGACATTTGTGATCCACCTCAAATAAGACCAGATAAGAATCCCAACTGAAGCCGACCACAGACGCGTTGCTACCACTGAGGACTAAGTTGGAATGCCTCATTAAGTTTATCTCCCTTACCACACCCTTCAAACCAGAAGTCAGCAGCGCTCAACACTGCTGTTATCAGGCAGAAGTAAGTGAGGCGGTGGTGCCGCCGGAGTCGAAATACAAAGGGTTCTGCCACCTTAAAATAATGATTAATATTGTTTTTTATCGTACATTCCATATTTTTATCTAATTAATAAGCACACTTACACTTATATATCACAAAGATGTAGGATAAATTATAAAAAATCGCTATGCGGATCTTTTTGTGCAACTGCGAGTTGTACACATAGTACACTAACCTAACCTAAAGAACGGTTATGTGAGTGTACTAATGCTTCCACGCATTTAAATGCGTTTAATTTTTTTTGTTTGTTTAATTTTAATTCTGTCAATAATTCTTTCTAAGTTACTAAGTAAACCAATAAAAACAATTTTTCTACAGGAACAAAAAATAGTCACATTGAGTATTCTATTGTGGGTGGTGATTATAAGTCCAACTTTACCATTGACCCAAACTTGGGCATCGTCAGTCCTGTTGGCGTATTGGACTTCGAGCAGATACCGGGTGATAATAGCAACATACGCCCAATACACTTAACAGTAAGTATATAAAGAAAATTGTATGTTACTTTACAACATCCAAATGTTGCCATATGTACAATTGAGTGATCCAAATACGTGTTGCCTTTTATTTATTAGCCATGAAATATTAATCCTAAAATGTGGGATGTGTGCTTGATTTGATTTAATGCAGATCATCATTATATCTTGTTGAGGATTTCATTATTGAATGAGGTCGATATGAAACAATCACGGTTTGTTTACGTATTTAAATCCATGTTTACCGTACTATTAAATAATTATTCATCATGCATTTTACACGTACATTTATGTATTAACCACTAAAACTTAACCAGATAAGAGCCAAAGATTTCGGTGAGCCGCCGCTGTCGTCGACAGTGCCCGTTACGATCTACGTGCAGGACGTCAACGACCACGCCCCACAGTTCCAACAGATGCTGTACAAGAGGGCCATACCTGAAGATATGCCCGGGGGGACTAGCGTATTAGAGGTAAATAAAGTATAGATCTTCTTTGTAAGAGTAATAATACTCTTTTTATGTAAAATTGTTGGTGCGTGTAACATGACAAAAAAACGTATAAACATTTTTTTTAACTTCTAATATTCGAATTTTTATATTATCCGTCTCATAAATGAAATAAAACATTATAAACAACAAATCAACAACATATTTGTGGTTTGTGTGTGGTAATAAGAAAGTGACATCAGGCTTTCCTGCTTAGGCCTCAGAAGTCATCGCGTTTGTGACCGACGACCTCAGATAGATTTTTACGCCTATGTTGATTGAAGATATCTAGGTAGGAGTAGCGATTAGTGTATTTATAAGTAGAAACCGTTAAATATCTTTGCTATTTTTATTGTTTTATCCTATACTTTTTATCAGGTGAATTGCTTGCTCATTAACAACTGCTGAATTAAAAAAAATCTTTTCCACCGTAAAGGTCTTCTGTAGGAATAAGAATTACTGTAGGAATAAGGAGTAGGAAATACAAGTAGAAATAAGGGTTCGATTCTATGCATTACTTTCCAGGTGAAAGCCCGCGACGCCGACGGCTCAGCGCCAAACAACCGCATAGTGTACCGCATACAACGCGGTGCCAGCGACAAGTTCGTCATCGACTCCCGCACCGGTCTGGTCTCCGTGGCCAATGGTTCCTCCCTGGACCCCGACAGGACCGACCCTAAGAGCGATCGTTACACTCTTACTGTGGTTAGTACAATTTTATAGTTCTCATAAAGTCTTTTTAAATTTAGAAATTGCTTAGTAAATAAAGAAGAAGTAAATAAATAAGCTCATTTGTGTGCTTGTGCGTAGTGTATGAAGACTTATACCAACATGCTAGGTTATGAGCTCTAGAGCTATGACATTTTAACGAGGTTTTCTCTTATTTGTTAATAACTAGAAGACGAATCAAATTTTAATATTCGGAACGTATATTAATATAATACTATACAGATCTGATTGGCGATATCCTTAAAAAAATATATCATATGAGCCAAAATGTTTATCTTCAAGTTTTTAAACATTCTGGCTTTAACTTTTCATGAGCAACATTTTTGCTTCATTGTAAAACGAACTGTTTCCGATCAATTAAAACACATTTATGTATTTTTTTTAAATAGGCTTTTTATTTTAGAGCCATTCAAAAATCCTTTACGACTATTATTACATATTTGGAACTTTCACTGTTCAATATTAACGCAAAAAAAAATTGATGTAGGTAGCCCTAGATGGCGGAATCGGGGAGCATCAGCTGAGCGCGGCCGTACTTGTCAACATCTCCATAGTGGACGTTAACAACAAACCTCCCGCGCTCGCTGAACCCGGCACTGTCAGCGTTCTGGAGAATACCCAGGTTAGTTATACGAAATTCAGCAACGAAATAACAAAACAAGACAATTATGTTACTATAGAAGGTATGTTTTCAAACACAATTGTGTAAGAACAATTATTGCATAAAGATTTAGAGTTAAAGAACAGAAGAAAAATGCTAAGTGAATGTTAAACGGTTTTTTTGGGAACTTCTCAGACAATACAACATTTAGGTTATGAACGCCAACGAATGTACATGGCGCTCATGAATGCCTAAGCATTCGCTACAAAATCTACAACCCGCGGGGAACGAGCATCGTGACGAGTAACGAATACACCCGAGTAGGATATTTAGGATAGTTCGTTGTTGCTCGGCGACTATTTAAATATTGCATTATAGTGTTCTACTAAGGACTTCCAATATGAACTTCCAGGTGGGCACAGTAATCTATCAAGCAGTCGCACAGGATCCAGACGAACAGCCCGTATTGCGGTACACTATCGACAAGGGCGGTAGTTCTGCGAGGAACGAAGATGGTGTGCCTGTGCCACTGGCGGAGTACGACTACATGGCACTATGGGATCTTAATGCTGTGGATGGCACTCTCAGGATCGTAAGGTGAGCTTTAATACAGTTATATTTTATATTGACGCGAAAAATGATGAGAGTGAACTTTCACAACATCGACATCAAAAATCGACACTTTTATAAGTATAGTGTATACTTTATGTATGTTGGTTAAATATGTCGAAGAACTATAATATAATTCTTGTATGTATCTATAGGAGTACACAAGCTATTTAATTAAAAAATAAATAGAAAACAAGCGTGCAGTCCACCTGACAGTAAATTATCCCTTTATACACTATCATACATAAGAACTATATAGCTGTATTAAGATATAGGAGTTGCATCTCAAATTACGTACTCGATATCACACAACCCCAGAAATAATATATCTATTTATCTGTATTTTTCTATCTAGCTTTTGGATTTATTAGATTAATTTTAAATCGATTTTTTAAACATTACAAGGTTCATTCTGTTTTTGTTTTAGATTGTTGGACAGAGAAAAAGTGGAAATAATAAAATTGATGATAACAGTTGAAGACATGGCCGCCGTGGATGGAAGCCCTCGACAAACCGCCTCAGCCACTCTCTCCATACTGGTGTTAGATGAAAATGATAATAATCCTAAGTTCAGGAAACCCTTCTACAAAACGTCCATCACGGAAAACTCAAAGAATGGAGCCAATATTGATAAAGTCATAGCAGATGATGCTGATAAGAATAGGACCATGACTTACTATCTAGAAGGTAGATGATTGTAACGTTATTTTAGAATGTAATGATTTATTACTAAAAATATGCTTTTTACATACATTAACATAATTTAAGATTACATTATTATTATAATAGAAGATGGCATTACAACCAATCCCGTTTGAACGTTAGGATAAAAAGTATTTAAAATACACTTATACAAAACAATGTTGTGTACAAATTCATGTCAATCGATGGACTAATTTTCGCATTTTACGCATATAATTTAACATATAGATCAAGAGGTAGAAGTAAATCAAAATATTTATGTAATAAATTGATATTAACGTTTCAGTGAATTATTAATTATAAAAATTACTATGTTACTAAAAATTTAATTCATTTGTAATGTTAAAAAAAAGAACTTATTTCTGTTACTGTGATTTTGGAATAATTTTAATATCTTTTACTTACAGGTCCTCAAGAGCTGTCAAGTCTGGTACATTTAGACAGTAGTACTGGTGAGATTGTGGTAGCCAACAGGATCGACCATGAAATATACCCTTGGATCAACCTCACCGTAAAAGCTGTAGACAGTGGAGTACCACCGCGATATGCTGTCGTTGACTTGTTCATACAGGTCTGTGATACTTAATTGAGAACATTCACAATAAGTTATAATGATCATTTTAAAGGTGACAAAATGGCATGGTAATAGATTTAGTAATTGCTTTCTATAATGGAAGTATCCCACACATGCATTTTCTAAAAATTATATTTTAGCAAAACATTACATCTGAACACAAGTTATATGTCTAAACACATTTTCTACTTAACAGGCTTGCAGGTATTATGGCGCCCTTATGACGTCACTCCTTTGTATTTTGCCTATGCCCCTCGAATAAATTCCACAAGATATTATAATGATGTTTGTACAATGACATGTCATTCAATGTTTTAAGAACCATACATATTGATATTGATATTACTATTATATTGATATTAAATCATTATAGGTATTGGATGAAAATGACAACAACCCAATATTCGACTCATCAGCGTTTGAATACCGCGTGATGGAAGACGTGGATCCCGGGACTACCATAGCCAACATCGTGGCCAGAGACGCAGATTCTGGAGAGTACGGGAAGATTACATATCTGTTAGATAGAGTATCAACCCAGGTATATTTATTATAGTATTCTCATAATTACGTATATCGTTATGTTAATAAAAATGCACAATTTTACCGTTTAACACATTTCTTGTCTTGACATGAATTTGCGGTATGCAAATCATTCTGACGCATAAATAATCTTATTTCGTATAATCTCCCCGTCACTTTCACAGGCTGATTATATATAGAGAAAGCTATTTTATTTGGTATATTGTGTGTAATTTCGGCTTTAAAATAAGAACTGGTTTCGCAAAACAATGCGCAGGAGGCATGTATATTTTTTTGGCTGATAGTCAATAGTAGTTTGTATAAGAGGCAGTCATTGTAAATAATGTTGGTAAGTAGTCGCTGCCACATTTGAATGCATGTATTCATATATTAGTATATTGTTATAAAGGTTTGTACATTTATGATTCGCCCGTGTTTACGACCGTATATTGAAATCATCAACATGTTCAGGGTAAGTTCCTGATAAATGCAGATACCGGTGCCCTTACGGTTTCGGACTGGCTGGACCGTGAGACCCAGGCCACATATAATCTAGTGGTGGAGGCCTGGGACAACTACCAGTTCGGTTACCTCAGCGGGGAGAGCCGGAACGCTTTTAAACAGATTGTGTGAGTATAATATGCGTATAACTTTTAATAAAATAAATATAACGAATTAAATATCAATAAAATAGTATCAGGTGTTACATTAGTCAAATGAAGCACTTGTTAAAGCAAGCCTTACTACTATGAAATAACATCTTTGCTAATATGTTATAGGGTAATAGTCATAGTTTTTGCATGTTAATGAAATTTTCACTTTCTTTTTGATTACTTCATACTGGGTATCACCACCATATTTTTTTTTATATGATGGAGTAGCAAACGAACATGCAATACACCTGATGGTAAGTGGCAACTGCCGCCCATGGACATTTGTGATCCACCCCAGATAAGACCAGAATCCCAACTGAAGTCGACCGCAGATGCGTTGCTACCCCTGAGGACTAAGTTGAAATGCTTCGTTCAGTTTATCTCCCTTACAAAACCCTTCAAACCAAAAGACAGCAGCGCTTAACACTGCCGTTATTAGGCAGAAATAAGTGTGGCGGTGGTGCCGCCGGAGTAGAACTACAAAGGGTTCTACCACCTTTACAAAGGGTTTTACCACCTTTAAAAACCAAACCATGTAAGTATGAATAAGAAGAAAGCTAGAATATCGCATATATGATTTATTTTAGCGTCACTATGAGTGCCGAAGCTCTATGACAAAACATAACTTCTCAGGGTTCATGTGGAAGATGTGAACGACAACCCGCCTGTCCTAAGTCTACCGGAAGATTGCACCACAATCACAGAGTTCCATAACTACCGGGAGCCTATAGTGTCGGTGTCTGCTAGCGACGCCGATGACAACTCTACACCCAATGGAAGGGTGCAGTTCCATCTTGTAGCTGGCAAGGGTCATGGTGAGGACATTTTGTACAAAGATACATATGCAATGCAGCAAAAGAGATTTAAAAATAATTCAAATTTGACGAATCTTGAAAACAAATTTACAAAGTTGAATTTCATCCATTTGCTATTTGTTAAATTTCATATTTTATTTTATTAGTAGTAAACTAGTCAATTTTTTTATAAACTTTATTATTTGCAAGTAACAAACATCTGGTTGTGAAGCTGAAAGTTAAATTTAATTACCTTATAATGACTATTTTTTACTATCTTGATATTAAGTAAGTAATACTTTTTACGTCAACACGCCAACGATCGCTAACAATCGCTGAATGTAATTTTAATTCTATGTTATGTAATTTTATGGATTTACTTAATTAATTTTGCTCTAACTTTTCAATTTTATTTA
>DWRA01000833.1:0-20706 GCA_018250295.1 Spathilepia clonius | reverse complement strand
ATTTTCAACAATATTATATTTATATACAAAGAAAAAATTATTTTGTGCAATATTTTAAATAGATTTTTTTAAAATAGCCTAAAATTTTACACTATACAAAATTTAAAAAAATAGGACTTTTTCTCAACTCTGTCGTTGTGTGGATTGGTTCCTGTTCGCATAAGTAGGTCCAATTATTGCATACAAAATGCAAGTGTCTAAATTTTGCTTGAATATCCAAAATCCAAAAAAAATATTGATGATTTAGTTTCCTGTCTTTCAAAATAGATATATGAATTAACTAGTAAGGGTAAAGGTCATATGATAATGACGATACATCTTAATTAACGCAAGAACATGGGAAACCGAATCTTCTCAAAGGATATAATATGTTTATTACAGGTATGAAGTTGTAAAGGTTAAGGACAAATTTATTATTAAGGGAGATATTAATATCCTGAATACCTAAATGTGTTAATTATAAATCAGCTTACATACGCGTGGTAAATGTAGAATTTGAAATATTAAGTATAAACTACGTAGTAGGGTATTAGAACCCTGTGTGATTCGACTCCGAAGACATCAAAGCCACACTAGTTTCTTACCTGATAATAGCAAAACAAAGTTCTGCTTTTTTCTGGTTTGAAGAGTATGGTAAGGGAGACATATTTATCCAGCGCTCAGGACTTTAGTTTTGTCTGAAGCTGATGTCCAATGTTCATGTTCATGAGCAGCAGTAGCTGATTACTATCAGATGGACAGCATACTTGTTTGGACAGTATTCTTCAGCGATATAAAAAAACACTGCGATTCGATCCATGGTATCGCCGCTATGAGGCGTAGTATTAGCGCACAACGGAGTTCTCGTCTGAACGGACCACTGTATTTAATTTAATCTGGAGGTCTTTGCAAATAGCAGTGAGTAATATTATCTACTTAACGACATGTTGGAGTGTACTAATAATTTTACGGTTCTATTGGATAACAAGCAATCCTTTTACCAATAATATGCATAGAAGTATGTAAAATAACAAAAGTAGTACTTGAATTAGAACGGTTAGCAAATGATTACTCATAAGTGAAAATGATCATTCTACGACGTTTCTAGCAAAAATTATTAGATAATAAATATATCTCACCAATCGCATCCTAAATATTAGCGTGACCAACAAATTAAAAATATAATAACAATAAAAATCAATAAGAAAAAATAAAAAAATGAAAAAAAAATAGATAAAAAAAAATGCAGATACCAACCAATATTAACCAATAGAGTATAATTGTTTACAACACTATACCATAAAAACAAACAATCGTTCAAAAGGTACCATAAATACAACATGTAATATAAGTATTAATGAAACATATCGGATGTGATTACATAAGTGAATACAGTTCACAAAGGAAGCGGCGTCGTGAGACGTCGTATCAAGTCGCGCTGACATTCAAGTTCAGACGATATCGTGTGACGACCTCTGGGGTTAGACTTTCGACGGTAAGAAGGAAATATACCTCTGAATATTAACATAGGTTGATTAAATAGTATTTAGAGTTATTTTAAGCGGAGTACTCCAGATGGTTTGTTTTTGGATATACGTGTATTTTTGCGTATGTGTGCGCATGTGTGTGTATTTATTTGTAACTGCCCGTGGTTTATACAGCTCATGGGATATAAAATATGAGGTATCTACCGATTAAGGTCCCATTTTATTTACATACGTTGAACGTTCATTACAATATTTTGACAGGCAGGTCTGCGCGGATCTAAATATTGGACGATGACTTTATAATAATCACAGGTATAGTGAGTATTTTTTTGTTTACCATGGTACATTTCTTACACGCGCTGTCTGTAGATGTTTGTAAATAAACTCTTAGAAGTATTACAGGCTATATTTACGGAGCAGGATGTCACTGGTAGAAATTTAACTCTACCAAAACTCTAAAAGTCATCAACATATCTGCATTTCTTCTAACACGTCACAAAAACAAATAGACCGAGAAAATGATACTTACACTAACTATGTGTTTAGATTTTCCCATAAATTTAATCTAGAACTTTCTATAGCACATATACCTGCTCTTCTATAACTGTCTGTTATGTAGGATTTCTATTCAAAATATTATGATCGTACTTAGAAAAGAAACTGGCCTCAGCTAAACAAATAGGATACTATTACATAAGTGAATATCGTATCGAATTGAGCTGACATTGAAGTTCAAACGATATAGAAGCACGACCTCGCCGCTTTGGGTTGAACTTTCGCTGGAGTGAAGGCGAAGCGAATGTATTATAGTATGGAGATATTAGGGAGTGATATTATTGCGTAAGTTGGGATAAGAGAGAACAACCTCGGACTAAAGAAGATGACCACGTCTTGCGGAAAACTGTATTAAAATAACAATAATATATATGTTTGGGAGCCACGATTAATGTGAATGTGTAATATTTATTTGTAATTTATTGCGAATTTTCATAATTTTGTGTCATCGAATTGTATCCGTTCTCTTAATTTAATAGCTATAACAATGTCTCACACATCAAAGAGTCTTCTCGTATTGAATTTAAGGAAAACTCATATGTCGATAAGGCTACGAATTTTAAATCGATAGTACCTATAACAAAAACGTACAATCGTTTTGAAACTCGCTTTGAGTCGACTGCAGGTACGGTATCCAAGATGATTTTCAAAGTAGAACATTTTGAGCGCTGTTAAATTTTGAGCAAAAAAGTTTAAAGCTGCATCGGTAGTTCGAAACAGTTCAACTTCCACTTCCGTTTGTCTTCTATTGTTCTAAGAAAAGTTCACCTTTAGTTTCGTAAAACGGATCTCGCTTTTGAATCCGGTTAAGTATTTTTAAGGTACGATTATTTTACACAATTTTTACGATTTATTTCATATTTTATCAGTTTTAAGGAGTAAAGAGTGCAATGCCCCTTACAATAAGTGGTCACTATTGCTCATAGATTGTAATCAAATGCTAGTACGATTTGAGTGTTATCAAAATTCGGCCACAGATGCATTGCTCCTTGAGAACTTAATCGGAGGGCTTCGTGTTATTGCCTACATACTTTGTATATGTACGATCTAGTACCGTAGATACTAATATTGTGAAAGGTGATAACAGCAATTTTTAAATGTGTTTTTAAGGTATTTTTACTAAGTAAGAATTTTGGCTTTAATTGACGAAATATGATGTGTGTTGGGCTATTTTTGTCATATTTATTTTAATTTATGATTTTATTTAACAAACTTATGCTCATTATTAGAATCTCCAGTTTTAAAGAAGACATAGGAGGAAGTAAAAGTGTAAATTTGTTAACACAATTAGTTTCTTCAAGAAACTGTAAAACAAACTTGCAAGATAGACAAATAGATTAGAAATCCATTTGAGCATTCGATCCGAGGACATAAACTTCGATGGCTCGTCCACGTCAAGAAGGCAACTTTAAAGAACTGTGTCCACAGTCCGCTTTCTTGGCTGTTTGTAAACGAAACGTCAATTCTATTTCTAATGATTTTCTACTTTAGTATTTTAAAATTGCAATAAATTTATTCGTTTATCATTATATTCTCCCATCATAAATATAAATAATGATGATTTGTAAGGTCATTATAAAAATATATTTAATTGATAAATTGCTTTACATTTAGAAGTAGACAATATTATTAGTAGGTATATCTACTCAAAATTACAATTTTTTTAAATCTCATAAGTATAAAATATTTTGTTTCAAAATCATAATTTGAATATTATAATATTATATATAATGTACCGATATTTTTTTCAAAAAAGAATAAAACACGACTAATTAACAACAAAAAAAAACACAAGAAATAAATAATTTAAAAGAGAAACGTCACTGAAACTTCGAACTATGGCATGTTATACGAAATGATCCCAAACTACGGCAGGGAATGCAATGGAAACAGTCGCTAACCCTCCGAACGATTTTATGGTATAAACAGGGTCGGGACCCGATACCCGGATAGTTAAAAGGTTGTGGAACAATCGAGAGCTCGTGAGAACACTCGGCCACTTCAAGTTAATGCACCTAACTCGGCCTTCGACAAATAGTAAAGAGAACATCTCGTCACGAGTCTGCTGGATGTAATTTGATTTTCTTACCGTCAATAAACGTGTTTACAAACAAGTCGGTCTTTTTCAAACGTATGTTTTTGTATGACATCACAAATTTATTTTCACACATTTAAATATAATTACGGGTGCTTTAATACTAATTTGAACGAATCATTTAACTCTTTATACGCAGCAGCTATATTCTGTTGAAATGCAGTCACAGGTTTCCTTTCAGCTTCGATATACTAGACTGTATTTGTATAGAATTGAATTAAATATGGTACAATCATTGTCGCAGCAGAGTGAATAAAATCACTAACCTTGCTACCCAGCCGATCTGTAGACCAGAATCGTGCCAGGAGTGACGGGCACAGCGCTGTCACGTTGCTAGCGAAGTAGACATGGCCTGGTGCACCTGAAGAGCAGTCTATGCACTTCACTGATCACACACAGTAGCACGGCTAGTACACGTGGTAAAAGCGAGAAGGAACGTACAGAACCGTCATACGACGACTAGTCATAAAAATACGACTATGGTAGAATTTTTAATTCTACCCACATAAAACTTGAAAAGGCTTGAGCTATACGGGACTAAGAATTAGTTCATATTGCAGGCAGAATATATAATAATAATAGTAATATTATATTTCATTCACACATTATCTTTATATTTATTTTGGAGAAGTTTTAAAGCCCTGCCTGGACAACTTCTTATACGAATAATAGAATTATAAGTAAACAGTATAAAACTAAAATTGAAATTAGGACGCTCAGCATGCCTAAGTATACCGCCGGTTTGTTTTTGTATCGACGACAGCCATCATTGAAATTTCAATTTTATTTTCATGCTATTTAGGTATAATTATATTTTTCATATAAAATAAATCTGCCAAGTCGGCAGTGCGCGCTACCCCTTATGACATGTGGGTTCCGCAGTGATGTTTTCTTTAACCATTAAAGTTATTTAAATTCTAATTTATAAGTACAATTAAATAAACTAAAGGACTGCGATTTAGAACCACAGACTTTATCATTACTATCACAATTTACCTTCACTCAGACCACTATGATATCTATTTCCTACACAAAATTCAGTTTTCGTTCCGACCTTTCCATCACATTTTTTTAAATCATATATCCAGTCCAGTCCAATTTTAACTTACTTGAAGATCATAAACGTTCACAACGAGAACTTAGTAACCATTTCTTAAGATAATTATAATTTATGTTTACGAAAGTGAACTCGACTCTAGACACAAGGATATGAGTCACATCATTATCAATGCGTTATCTTGGACCAAGACTTAAGTAGGTAGAGTAGGTATGGTATGTAGAGCATAATATATGATCTCTCGAGTAGGTATAATTAATACGCGTTGAGATGTTATGGTATGTAGAGTGTAGTATAGTATCTCTTGAGCAAATATAATTAGTGTTGTATTAAGATTCTCCCTCAAATTGCAATGTAATAACAACGTTAACTATAACCAATAATTCCCATTCCTGCATAAGATCAAAAATATTTTCCTTATCATTGACAAAATTTTCTGAAGGAGTTTATCCGAAATCTTGATATTTTTCACGTTTTAAGAAGTATTTTAAAGAAGAAACTTACTTATAAGCCACAAGACTATGTAACTAAACTAGTATATTTTTTACGTTTTTTCGGAAAATCTTATAAAGTTTTGTACGAAAACTTATAACATTGTAAAAGGAATATTCGTAACACACGTTTCAATAGTAAAATACATGACTATAAACATCACATTGAGCTACATACATTTAAGGCGAATAAATTAATAAAGCAGTCCAGTGGAAGGTGCAATAAGCAAGAAATAGATTAACTTAAATCACAGGTATTATACCACCACGGTGCTGGTAAATAGAAAATGTGGTATTACTTCCCATCCTTATAAACGGGAGAATCTATTTAATTAAGCCTGTAAAAACTGTTTACTTTCAATAAAAACAAACGGTGAGTAAAAAGTGTACCGTGTTCTGAGAATGCCACATGCGTTTTACAAAGGCGTGTTGTATGTTCTTTATGTTTGAGGATTTAAGGTTGACTTTTGTTCGGCGTAAGGGTCATCGAGAAATGGAATGAGTGTATGAAGATTGCAATGAGTAGGGTAAAAGCCCCAATGATTGACACCCGGAGTCCTCCCACTAGTGTTGGTGGGCGCTCGGACGAAACGTGATTTTTTACCTTTTGCCTCCAAGCTTTACAACCCTTCATTTGCCGAACGCATAAACCCCACTAATTACTTTATTTCGCTGTTAATATTTTTTTAAATACCATCCTTGTATAAATAATGACTTCCACGGAATGTAGACTACAATATGTTTTTGTTAAACCGCCAGGTATAAAATAATTATAAGACGTGTTTTACTAATAATCGGAATTGCTTAATGCTAGATAACATATTATTAATATGGTTTGTAACTTGATATTAAAATTCGCGATTCACAGTCCAGTAGTCATTACTGAATTAAGCTAAAAGTAGTTCCAAATTAGATCCCTGATTTCATTTCCGAGTATTAGTGCTTTTATATTTATGTATATTATATATTATACAATGCTACAAATGCTTGTTAGTATATATCAATGACTGTAGGAAGTAAGTGGTTATTTATTTTAAGGTGCCTTACTTATCCTTTGTAGTATCGCGGTGTTATCCTTTTGAGATTCTACATAACAATATGTGCACCAGAAATTTGAGATATAAAATACAAAGGTTATAGACTTAATTGTGTTTGGTTTGTGAAGTAGGTAACAGTAATTATATGACATCACCTCATATCTATAGCAGAAGTCTAGATATTGTTTCATAACAATTGTCTTGCATATAAATTTGAACTTGACCTGTTGTTGAATATACCTTGAACTTTTGAAGCCGATCGTGCAAGGTTCTTGTAGCAGTAAATTTAAACGATCTAGGCAAATGAGTTGACTTAGCCCTTCTGATTGTTAAGGCCCCACTTCTATCGGCAGACACTGAACGTGTCGTGTGGCACAAAACTGTATATTTTATATAATATTTTAACAGCCACAGCCCTTATCTGAACAGTAATGGGACGGAAGATACAAATATGATTTTGTTTTGTCACGAATCGTGTCTAATACGTACGTCTGTAAATTAAAAGGTGGTACAACCCTTTGTAGTTCGACTCCGGCGGCACCACCGTCACACTTATTTATACTTAATAACAGCAGTGTTAAGCGCTGCTGTGTTCTAGTTTGAAGGGTGTGGTAAGGGAGATAAACTTAACGAGGCATTCCAACTTAGTCCTCAGGGGTAGCAACGCATGTGTGGTCGACTTTAGTTGGGATTCTTGTTTTATCGGGGGTGGATCACAAATGTTCGTAGACGGCAGTTGCCATTTATCGTCAGGTGGACTGGACTGCATGCTCGTTTGCTACTCGTTTGTCGTTCGTCGTCGTTGTCGTTCGTCGCTCGTTTGCTAAAATATATATATAAAAGCAATATGGTAGTACTCCTCATAGTAAAATGGAAGGCTCACCGCCACATCTATTTCTGCTTTAAAATAGTCGGCGCTATTGTTTAATATAGTAGCAAGCTTAAATATATATTACAAACATACCGTTGAACTAAGTATAGTAACAGAACTTTGATCGATTAATACGTGAGGTCACTCATTCCAATTTTATCTGTGGTAGTTTGTTTAATCAACCCATGGCCATGGATGGCAGTGTTTATTCTTAACTAGGTAAGAACTAATCGTACACCTGACGTTGTTCACGTAATCATACCTCTATATTTTATTTTCTGCTTTACAAACAATGCATAAAGGAAGATACTAAAAGTTCTTTGAACCTTTCTAGTTATACATTACTTACATAGCTATGATGTAACGTAGTCCCGACTTCCAAAGACAATTGATACACATGTTCAAGACCGTTACTTATTAAGACAATTATGACCGCTGTGTTTGGAGTTCGAGGTTTGAAATTTTAAATGGAATTTAGGGACCTCTGCTGCTGTTAATATTAATTGTGGTTTCATGTCTTCTCCTTAATAATACTTAAAGAGTGACTCGTGGGAAACATATAGCATAATCTATTGGGCTGTAGATTTATGAACTATTAAAAATATTTATTAATTAATAACATTTTTGTAAATTACACTTCTGTATAATATACCATAATGTGAATTATGAATTTTCTCTACCAGTATTACATTACATGTTGCAATGCACGCATTAATATATAAAGTACAAGTGTCGTGTTTTTTATGAACGGTATCTTTTGAAAATATTCATTAATAACTCAATGTTACGTAATATCGATTACATGAGCGAATAAAAAAGGCACGCAAAAATTAAATGGACGTTGCATTAACAATGCATGTCCGCTACTCGCCACCTATGAATTGAAATTCCCAAATTAAGTGCCAAAAACCCTTCTGGGAATTTTATTGGGTGTCCGTTACTTGACACAACTTGCATTTTAAAGTGCTATAAAAGTAAAAGTTTAATATTTGAAGATGTGATAGTCGAGATAAGCGAAGCGATGCGACCCGACGCCACCTGCACGCTCAAAAATCCATCACACTATTTTGGGCTCAGATATTACAAATTTAGGGGCTTATTTCCTGTGAACGCCCGCCCCAAAGGGAATACTTGATGTGGTAATCTGGTATGCCAAAGCCATGCCAGTGGAGCTGCCTGCATTACACAGTCTGTGATGTGACTATTAAATATCAATATTTTATAAGGGGGCGAGTTATTTTCGATCTTATCGTTTGTATTAACACCTTGTTTGTTTATTATATCTCCAAGAGATTTTTTACAAGCCTTTTGATCTCCTCAGCATCTGCTCTTCCCATCCAAGCCAATTGTCATGGTAATGATTAATGAATGTTGAAAGAAACGTTATTTACAATCGATATTATTAATGGATATCTTAAGAGTATAAAAGTAGCCGTTATGAATTAAACATCTAGATACGAGGGTGTAAACGGAAGAGCATGATTTTTCGATTAAAAGTAGAAAAAGATAAAAGTAAAAAGTATGAAACTGAAAGCTAAAGTAAAAGAAATAAAGAAGGAAAGAAACAAAGAGAGAAGCAAAACGATGTACCTAATTCTAAATAACCTAAGAAACCTGAGAAATAAAAAGATAAAATGAAAGTAACGAGACGATGGACAACGATCTCCACAAAATATAATTGCATTTGACACACCAATTAACGCGATACACATAAGTTTTATATCAAAGTTAGCTTTAGTAATATTTTAGTCAAGTCAAGAGTAGCTATTTCGAGCAACTTCAAATTTACGTTCGTCTTGGAACTAAAATTTTATACGAAGAGAATAAAAGTTAAGCTTTGTTTTCTCTCACGAATTTATATTACTTTTGAAACATATTTGAAGTTATATTTATTTTAGTTCTTTAAATTAGTTTATGTTAGCCGTGTAGTAAAATTGAATAGTAATGAGGTTATTTTCGACAAATGAGCCAATATATTATTGTTACTAGGTGTTTTCAGTTCACCAAACTGCTCCAGAGCTCTATTTACTGTTTACCTACTGGTGTTTCTGGATATTATGGAATAGTTACCCATCGCCAGAATGAATATTTACTCTCTTTAGTACCGCTGTATAACAAGCCACCACTAAATATCTGTATCAGCATGCAGTCTACCTAATTGTAAGTGGCAATTGTCGCCCATGGGGATCTACAATCGACCCCAGATTAGATTGGCGTCTTACCTTAGGTAGGCCATAGGCATTGATGCGTTAGAACCTCTGAGGATTAAGTTAGAACTTTCGAATAACTAGTAATGAAGTTGTAGATGAGCTAGCAGTGCTACCTGATGTGCCTATAATCATTCAGCTTTATATTGACGCAATATGACCTACCGACGTTAGCTATGAACACTTATGTAGAACACTTGATTCTCTCTAAGCATTGGCTGTGTCGCTCCAACTTTGATCTGATAGCTTGTGACCTTTATACAAACAAAGGGTCAGATGAATCGTGATATTAGAAATAAGTGCATACTTCCTAAACAATAAGGTGCTCGTGAAAGGGGAGACAAATATTGCTACTTATTATAATAGGCAATATGCCATAATTATGTATGTTTTTGAGTATACTAAAATGGTTTATAATTGTTTTTGTTCATAATTTTGTAGTTGTTTTTTTTATGATAACGATGAAAAACATTGTATGCGTATCAAATGAATTTTGAGGAAGCTTTATTGTTATTTCGAAAATTAAAGTCTTTTATAAGTCTTAAAAAACAAAGTTAAAAATACCTAAAATTCTATGTGAAACTATTAAGTTGATATTAATGAAGTTAATACATTCCTTATAAATATCTAAATTTTTTACGTATTATATTTTCGCCGCATAGGTGTAAAACACAATTACTATAAATTTAACTACACCTCGGTTAAGTGCGAAAATGTGTGAATGTGGATATTTCGAATGCCTTTCTCTATTGAAGACTGCTATCTTTCTCTCTACAAAGAGTTCATTTATGTTGCTGAATACGGCACCGCACAGAGCCGAGCCGAGGGAACTAAGAAATATGGTAGCTTAACTACAAAGGGCTATGTATTAGCCGTATTTATTTATATCTGACATAAGTAACAGATTAAAAGAACAAATATATCATATCATACCTAAGATTGTATCAAAATTCGGTAAAGACGGAATTTTTAACGCTGATTATGAATATCCTATGGTATTACAATCAATTATAAAAAAGGATATCCATTTGACAAAGTAGACAGCACGGAACAAAAAGTGACGTAACAAACTACATCTAATTCGAACTAAGGCGCGGATCAGATAGAAGAGACGCTGTGCACAGTTTGCTGATGAGTTATGCAGAGTATTGCAGCAGGTATAAGTATTTTTTGTAAATTATTTATAAAAGTGAAAAGAATTTAATCTGGAATAAGTTTGACTCCAATCTAACCAGAAATGAATTAATATATAATATAATACACTTCATCGATAAAAAGTAGGGCAATAAGATCTTAATATCTAATATCCCTATAAAGATATCCATTCTATTACCAATATGAAATTCGTGCTATACCTATCCGTACTTCACGTCTCTTCTGTTTCCTGAGCTAAGCTTTTTGTAGATCAACATCAAGTTAGATTCAAGTATGACGCACCTCGACCGCTCGACCATCTTCATCTGTCATTTCGGAATTATTAAAGAAAAATAAACGAATAACACGGAGTCCACAACAAAGAAAAATATGAAGCACCCGCTAGGTTGATAGCAAGTTTATCCTTTTTCTGACACAAACTTTTGATCGGATCTCCGCGCCCAAAGGGCAACACTTTTTTAGGACCGAATACTTATGTCGTAAAAATTGAAAAGCGAACGCTTTTTTGTTAGAACTATTTCGGTTAATAAAATATTTCTGTTATTAAGGACAATTTATCGCCGTGTGTCCATTAAAAGGATATTTTATAGTGTGGGTTTTGTAGCAGTTGGTTAAGCCGATTTATAGTGTAATGAGGGCCGTGAACGAATATATTAGGAATAAATGATGTGGTCCTAAGTTTCGATTGTCATGAATGGAAATGGTTTAGTCAATTTCAAAGGAGTTTATTTGGAAAACATAAAATTACATTTATGGAAAGGTGATGATGTTAATCCATGTCATTGCTAACTTTATTGCTTAACAGGAGTTATTAAAGTAACATAAATATATATTTTATACAGCAGTTGTGAGTTCTAATATAAGTTTTATTTTTATTATCATTAAACTATCTTCAATCTACAACTCAGCTCTAAGCTAGTTCAAATATGAATGAGATCGGTGAGCTGCATCTCATTTACAAACTAAAAGGGCTTCAGCTCACGTAAGTATACTCATTTAGTATAATAAAATAACAAATACAGACTGATTTGATTTACAGAGACGCAGTTCCGGTTCAAATATTTAATCATCAGTTGATTTCCAACTCAAGCAATTTGTTTTCAGTGTTGTAAGTACGAAACTATATAATTATGGCTGACAGAATAACATTTTGTTATGTAACGGGTACTCACGATACGAAATTTTGATTTCTTAGTTGCCGATATTTCCGATATTATTTTCCGATATTGCCGTTATTTCTTAGTCGATAGAATAACGTTTCGATTTACCCAAAGTAATATAATGGAATTTATAAAAGGAGTACCAAAGAATCCATGAATCCAATCCAACCAAGAATAAAGGGTACATGACTAAGATGAAATATAAGCTAATTTTAATAACGCATACTCGTAATTGTAACGGCTACATACGTTAATGATTAACACTTGCGTCCTAAATTGGCAATGGGTCATAAAATCCGTCGGTTTCCTTTTAGCACCTCAACTTACAATTGATTATTGAAACTTAACAAAGAACTTGAACAGCTGCATTATTAGTTCCCTTTTGTGTTGCCGATTTATTAAAACTTAATAATTTCATAACTTCCATTTTGTTAAAAATATCGCTCCACGTAATGGCTACTGTTTCACTCTGCGTTTTAATTACTTTTTCATTTTAGAGTTGCTCTGCTAATTGTTTGTTTGTTTATATTTTCCATTAAATTATCAAATGGGCATTCCGTTTGGTGTTAAGTGACAGTAGTCAAGCAAGAAGAATGCATAAAGTTCACACAACTTTATGTTTATTGTAAGCAATAAAGCTAGTGTAAGTACTCCTCTTGCTTATAACTTATTTGCAACTTTTTTTATGTCACTGCTGGGCAGAGGTATCTCGTCATTGGAGTGTCGAATATTTTCTAAGGACTCATAAGACCTCTGATAAAGTATGGCAATAGTCATGTCATGCATGTTATATAGGGTTGTTTGTATGTAGTTTATAAGATCGAGCAGAAATAACAAAATTTTGCTTTTACTCTTGTAAGTTCCGTGATATGTACGAACGTAATTACATTGACTTATTTGAAAGATTATAATCGAAGTGGCCGTATTCATGCGCGGTACTACGATGTAAAATGGACCTGATTTTAATAGTAACAATAATAATTAAGATAGACTGATTTAACGATTAGAGGTCATTCATTAATCTCTTGACCGTGACCAATTTTTCCTAACTTTGTATGTTAGTCAAAATTTACAATGTGTAGGCTATAAGATGGTGCTGTAATTATAATTTTATTTTTTCATAAAACAAGGATAGACACAACACAATATAATGCTCATGCATAAGATACTTATATACAGACAACGGTATAGAAATACGTTATCGTACAAAGCGATCTAGTTATTTCGCCGGTCGGTTCTTTATGTTAAATAAAGAGTAAAATCAAAGTTGAACATATCATGCATTTCTCATGAAAGCTCCGCCTTTGCTGACTAATGGAGCAGAAATCTTGGGAATCGTTTGTATCAGATGCATATACTGCATCTTTACTCGACGTTCTCATAGTCATTCGGCCGGGGGCAGATGACTAATTGTACATTTTCCTCATGTAAGTTATAATTACTGCTTTTAAATTTGAAATCGACAAATGTACAGTCAATTCTCTAGATTTTTCAACATGACTGTATCTTGTAATCAGTATTTAGTCAGTAGTTAGTTATCAGTATCAGTAATTAGCTTTAAGGTAAGTCTGTTAAACGATTTGTAATATTTGTTAACTTAAAATTATTTTAGATGTCTACAGAAATGACCTGTTATGAGTCAGTTTCACAAATTGAAGTAAATATATAATATTTATTTAAGATAAGTAAATATATAACATTTACTTAAATTTGTTAAACTTACTATTTAAGGACGTCTTTATCATTTATGATATAAAACAATGTTTGTTACAATTTCTCCACATACCAAAACAAAAGAGTATGTATAATACCGAATACATAAAAATGAGTTAAATAATTTAAGTTAACTAATTACGTTGTTACAATAAGAAGAGCTACGCGCACCGTTCCAATACCGATGCTAGCTTTGTAGTAGTTCTTTAAAGTTCTGATAGATGGCGTTATTCAATAAAGTTCGAAGGCATACAATTTAGTGTAATGTTTTAATTCTCGTATGATTAACTTAAAAAAAACATAAATGTTATTATTAAATATTACAAATACAGGTATGTGTGTAGGCAGCAGTCACCATGTAGCCTTAATTTTAACCTTAGCTTTATTAAAAATTGCCAATTTTTAATTTATTTAATTTAATACTAATAAACATGGGAAAAAAGTACTGATCACTAAATAAAATTATTAGTTAGACCATAGTTTACCAAGTTGATCAAGGACAGGCAATTAATTTGTGCTTCAAAAAATTAAAGCACTACCATGATTCTATGTGATACAATAAGAAAATCATCTAAATATTATACAAAAATAGATATCTGTATTCCAGTTCATCTATTATTTGAACTTGATTTGAATATCAACATTTTACCGTGCAGCTCAATTATGAGTGCCATTTATCTCAGTCAGTCTTCATAACTTTTGACAGAAGAACATTTTTTGATACATCAACTCTGTTCTGTGTTTCAATTTAGTTTTACTTGGCTTTTTATGGACAATTAATCTTAGTTCTTATATAAAATGCAACTAGTTATTTTGTGTTACTTGTAGTACTTGTATGTAGACTGGCTTTTAGTCTTCGATAATTAATAATAGTGAGTAAGCATTTGCTTATTTAAGTGTAGTATTTTAAGAATTTGCACTATGATAAAACGGTACGAAAAGTTTAATTTAAATATAATTAGCCGTGTACCTACTCATACGAAAAATATAGTATCAAAGGTTTATTGTGACCAAATATTAAGTGCAGATTATATTTCTTAACACACAAATAAATTGCGGAAATATATTTCATATTGCATATTATATTGTGCGCACGACCTATTTAAATTCTAATGAAATGTCATGTTATGCATACATTTAATATTGTAATTTTTAATTTACATAAGTTCCTTATTTGATAATAACTTACTTTGAGATCTATCTTAGACATGTTCGTATGCAAAGGAAATTTGTAATCTACACAAATAGATATAATTCAGATCTATGTTTGTAATGTCGAAGTAACCGCATTTTATTGAATGCATTTCGTATGCACTGCATGCATACGGTACTTGCAACAAAAACGCAATAATTTTAAGTTTTGTCTATCTGTCTGACTATGCCGACTACTCTCCATAACGGTTACATCGATTTTGACAAAGTTTTCACTGGCAAGTAGCTGATATAACAATAAGTAACTAAGGATTTTATTTAAAAAAACGTATTAAGTTTCTATGCATAAACGACAATTTTTTTGTGATCCGATAAAATGGTTAAAGATAAAATATATTTGTCATATCATATTTTTGAGACACGGTCAAAACCACGGCATAAAACGAATGCTTTATAAAATATATACACACCCTTAAAACAAAACCGCTATACAACTAAAATACATTTACCAATGGTACCACCCTAGTGTAATCTACTTTGATTACATACTACATCATTTGGCTAATCGGACTTATAAACCCACTAGATTATAAATGGCTCATACAAGTACATAGTGTATATCCAATCTTGTTTTGTATATCGCTTTGTGCATAAGCTATTATTATCGAGCACCCATAAAACATTCAACTCGTCGCTATAGAACAGATAACCAATTATTTTGTTTTATAGCCTAACCAATGGTTTATGAAGATGAAAATGGAAAGCAAGAGTTATAATGGAGGGAAGGGGAAAGGAAATGTAAGTAAACAAAGACAATTAGTTTATATTACAAGAATAATCTTTTGTTTTTTGTAGGTGTTGGAACTTATCGTACCTCGACTGAAAAGAGGCCACCGCCACTCAAATTTCTGCCTAATAACAAGGTTGCAAGGGTATGGTAAGGCATACCTGTAGCATAAGGCAAGACTTACTTAATCAAGGTATAACCAACTAAGTCCTCGGGGGTAGCGCATTTGTGATCGATTCTAAATACGACTCTAATCCAATTTAAGTTACCGATGTCGATGTCGTTACCATAGGCCGAAAGTCCACTTACGATCAGTAGGGTTGCCTGGCTGCATGCTCATTTGTTAATTCAATTTTATAATAAAAGTGACTATGGAAATATATCCAAGAGATAAGTAGGAGCGTCTTACTGCAAATATTTTTATCTACGGCAGTCACAATGAACTAAAATTAAAATTGAAAAGTTTTTTTTACGCTTCCGAAAAGATCGAATACAAAGTTATTATAAAAATCACAATCGGTCCAAAATAAGATACGGTAGTCACTCCAGGGATGGTGTGACTCAGCGAAATTATAGCGTTGCTGTTTGACTGCCATCGTTTCAACAGAACCCACTAATGGTACTGTATTTTTCTCGTCATAATGACGGATGCTAAAAATTTAAAGAGGTATCCGTAGTACGGTCGAAATCTTTAGTGTTTCGTAGAAATGTTCCAGAGAATCCGAAATTATGATCGTGAAATGTTAGCATATCTCAGGTTTGATTATGTATGTAATCTACAATTCGATTCTGTCTAATAATTAAATTTCAGTACCTCGAGCAGTATAGTCATCATATTTGGCTGATACCAAGAGTTAAGCATTCGATCCCGGGCCATGCATATAAAATACAGGGAAGCGTAGTTTTTGGATGTTAGTATAGTAAGCGTGATTCAGTTTAATTTTAACTTATTATAAGCAAATGCGTCACCTGTCAAGTCATTTTCATCTCCTCAACGCTGTACGTAATTTTTAATATTCTTTTTTCTTTCTTGTTTTTACCCCGGAAATGTTTTTTTTTTGCTACAATCACTTACAGTACAGTTTAATTTGAGATCTGTTTATAAATTTATATCAAATAAGGATTAAAACTATTTACGTACATGCTTCGTAATATTGAAAAAAACTATAGGTATCAGGTAATATGAAAAGTATTTACATAAACATTTTAGTCTTTGTTGTTATATCTTCTCTAGCGTGACTATTCCACTGTTCCCTTTTCCTTTGCGAGTTTAACTATTTGTCCGTCGTTTCGTCATTGGTTGGCTTTGATTCAATAGACTTGAGCACACGTGCTCGCAGCTCACAAAGAGTCAAAGTTAACTGTCAACGTTTCTTCCACTTTGATCCTTTTGCACACATCACGGTATGTTCGTTATGTCCTACTTACACACGTAGTCTTATGATATTGCTTAAGTAAATACTAATAAAACTATATGGTGCACTAATATAATATCTCAAAATATCAAACGAATTCTTTGCTTCAGAGGCAACGTAGAGCTATCGGTCCCGATAGTGATAATTGGACAGCAGTCGTTAAACCTAGTTGAATGCCTTAAGGGTAGCTTAAAAATATTTGATATTTTCCAGCTTCCAGGCTTTTGTTTACTCTGGAGAATGACTCTAGCAGTGGAACAAAAATTATATATAGATTATTTATACCGTTCAGTTTTACACAGTTTCTATAATAATAAAACAAAATTGATTGCCATTAAAAACTAGATCAACTGACATTTAGATCGCCAAATTTGAAAGTCAAATTCAATCAACCTGTAATCAATATTTAAATCAGGTACACTACAATACTAAATCAAATACAAATGTGTTTGCACTTCAGGCGATTGATTGATAAGGAGAAAGTCGGTATTAACTGATCTTATTTATTACGGAACAGGTGATATAGCCTCAGGACATATTGTGAAAAAAGATAAATAGCCATTGATATCTAAGTGGAGCATATCAGTGTATGTGTATATAGTACACAAGTTCAACTCACGACTTGTTAAAATATATTGGACCGAATAGACTTAGCCCGACTCTGCATGCGTGACTCTGCCTTACTTTCTTCGTTTTATTTTCGTTCTATCTTGTGTTATTGTTTCTATTCTTCGCTTCATCCACGAAGGAATCAATATACACACTGTCTATACTTCATTTAGTATTGATAAGTAGTACCAGCGATGGGTCTAATCGTTCTCGTGAATAACGCTTTGAACATGGAAAAATATAAAAGGTTTTGATAAAAATTGCTATACCATCAATATCAAAAATTCTGTTATTATTATAATTAGTATAATTGTGCAGTAAATCGTTACGTTTCATGCACTATACGATGGATTTAGATGTGTTCTTTGCACGCCTGATCAATTTCTGTAATGTTCTCTCTCTATCAGTGAAAGTCCTATGGTGTAGTAGTTTTCGAGTTTACCTCGTAAAAGATAGATATATTCTATCTGTTGCTCTATTCTACCATGTAAACCTTATTTTACACCCTATTTACATATTGAAGTCAAATGTACAATACTACACATACATTTATTTTAGTAAGTACAGATTTTTGTTTATATTCATTTATTTTATTGTTAGTTAATTCACTTTGCATGTCGCTGGTTAGCCTATTTTTATGATACACATAATAACATCGGTTGGCATGTTATGCGTAAGTTTATGTGGTAATAAAACATTGGATGAATTTATTATGGGACGAGGAAAACATGATAAAAAATTCTCTCTATTTCCGAACGAGTTGACTGAAATTATAATAAAAACAAACATAGTTATACCTTAGTTTTATTGACCTAATAACAATATTATGTGTATGTGTATGACATGCTTAAATGCATCTATTATTGTATGTATATAAATTATTTCATGTGAAATTAATACTCAAACTTTAGCTATAAAAAAATATTCAGCCTTCCTTAGTTTTGTTACGTTTTACACACATAGAAACATTTATTTCGTTTGTAAGCCATACAATCCGAATTTACCATATAAATTAAATTTATAACAAAATTGTATAGCATAAATATGTATTGGCAGTTACATTGTCGTAGTGACTTTTTTTTTAACATGCATTTGTCTAAATTTTGAGACTTTGCTCTACAATAAAAGTATTCATAATAAAAAATAATGTTCTTTGTATGGGGAATCCCTCAGGGCTAACAATATATTTCTAGCAGAAGAAGTAAGTTATTATAAAGCAGAACTTCACTATTTACGTAGTACAAAAATGAATGAATGCAATTCTGCGATTTACAAGGGACTAACTGGTATATTTAACTATTACAAATGTATTTTCAAGCAATGTATGCTTCCGCTGTATAAAATATCAGAGCGCACTTTGATACTAAATCTGAATTTCTCAATGGTTCAAACGGATATAATGAAAGCGCGAAGATCTTATATTTACATAAACCTCAATACTAAACTCCACAAGAAAGATTTGTATAATATAATGTACAGATTTTCCACACACGTAAACAATAATAGTTTACATTTTGTATGCAAATGTGTGCGTGTGTGTGCGTGCGTAAGCATGTGTACATGCTAATGCGCATGCGTGTATGTGTGTCTTGCGTGTCCTTGTCACGCTTATATCATATGCATTAGAAAACAATGTTTGTTTTCCAATAACATAGGAGTAAGATAGCATTATAAACAAGGTGAAACACAATACATATATATTTAGATACAAGTGTGCCTTAAAACTTGACGCTTTGTTTAATATTACACCATAGAATTATCTACGAAACCAAAAGTGAGGTCGATACCTATTACCATTATTATACATTAGTTTCGTAATGAATTCTAGCAAGTTACAAATTCAGCATATTTCGCATTGTCTGTTCGCGTGTACTATCCATTATATACAATTTCATTTTCGATCAGACAGACTTATTTTTGTAGTTTTTTATAATGTTCTTAGATATCTCACTTACTTATCAAAACACAATATGTAGTACAACAATTCGCAGTATCGCAATCTCACAAATCAAGAAAGACACGTGACAATAATCTGTTACTGAGACCTACCTGCGTCACATACAAAGAAATCCTCGGTTGGTGAAGATTCAATGACCCAAGCGGTCTATCGTTTGAATGCACAAGTTTTATTTCTGAAGCAAGAACTTTCATTCAGGAGTAAAGTCAGTCATGCTTGGGCATTTCGTTAATGAAATATTCCCGTGGCTTCCCAGTCACACAGTTTTTGTAGCGTCGTGACAGTATTTTCGACGTGATTTATCCGTGAGATTCCCATAACCCAATTTATTTTCCTTTATTGACCTATTTTATCGATGAAAGCTCTGGACAAACAACTTAGTTGCGATCTTCGCGATAGGAGAAGTTTCCTCTCTTCAAAAGTTGAGAACTAAATCTTGTTTTGCTTGTTTAATGAATGCGGAAAGTGTAAACGGATGGAACTTTGTTTTGTTTTTCTGTGTAAGACTAACAAATAAAGAAGTTAAGGCTCATATAAACTGCATTGATGTATACTTCTATTAACGACAATGTGTGCAAAATATTATTATTATTTTTTTTTTTATAACCTAACCTATAAAGCTGACGTGCCACCTGATGGAAAGTAGTCACCGGTGCCTATGAACACTTGCAACACCAGAGGAGTCGCCAGTGTATCACCGGCTTGAAGAAACATTCTTTTTGTACGTCGCTTGAAGAACCCCACGTCATAGCGCTCTGAAAATACGTCGGGTGGAAGTTCATTCCACATCTTGCATGTACGTGGCAAAACGCCCGTGCAAACCGTACTGTGGAGGACCGCCGCGAATCCAGCTGATGTGGATGGAACCTCAACCTTCGGCGAGTGGTGCGATAGAGGAAGGGCGACGTAGGCACCAGGTCAAACAGTTCCTCGGAACACTCACCGTTGTAAAACCGGTAGAACACGCAGAGGGAGCCTA
>DWRA01000832.1:0-20707 GCA_018250295.1 Spathilepia clonius | reverse complement strand
AGTCCATAACACAGACACCCCAATCCAGATTAATCTTTGAGTTATGTTGACGGAGGATAGAACTCAGAACCTACAACCGACTAGAAAACTACAGACGTACAGCTTGTTAGCAGTGAACACGATGTGACAGCGACGTGAGCCAATTCGCCGGCAGTGGCGCGTGGTCAATTACCACTCGCGACACAGTGAACCCGCGACAATAGGACACCCGGCCGACGGTCGAGCGTGCACGCGGACAACTAGGGTGACCACAAAGTTTGATGGTATTGGGACGTGCCAAAAATAATTGAATTTAAACCCCACTGTTCCATCTAAGGTGTAGTTTTTAATTTAATGAGATTTCATATGGCGTTATGTGATGGTGACGTGAAGGCCAAGTGAATAGAAAGTAACTTCATCAGTCTACATTTGCAGCGTAATGGAACATGCTGCAGAACTTTTCTCTCTGCCTAACAATTGAAAGTAGAAAAATACCATGTTCAAATCATATAAAAATTGAATTGAATGTAAATAGAAAATTTATCTTGTCTTTATGCACTTCTGCTAACGTATATAACATATACATACTTGTACTTATTTAAATGCATACGGAATTCCAGGAATGTCCTATAATATCCTAAGATACCGTCACCCTACTATGGGACACTTTCTACGTTGCAACACGACACCGCTAGATAACTCGGATGTTGTACTGAATTAATATCGCGATCCTTATTACGATAGGCACAGAGTTTGTATTGCGAAGGTTCCGGTCATTGTCCTAAGGACACAGAGAAATCGGTCGCTGTCCTTATTCGTGGATTTGCTATGATTCAGAGAGAAAATGTAATTGTGCCCTAAATTTAACGAGACGTTTGAACGATTTCGCGAAAGGGTTCTTTGATGTCTGATTCAAAGTACATCTGTCCAATAAATTGTATGGCAAAGTAAAACATTTTTTTGATTCAACGGCTAAAGAAAGACCTTTGTTAACCCTTACTTTTATCTTCTCAATTGGGTCGGTGTGATCTTTGTTAACTTACGAGAGGGAACGCAAAACAGGTAATTTGAATGGAAACAATAATCTCTTTCTGTAAACTTGTTTGGCAGATTTTGAAACATCTTTTTAGGTAACTTACTATACACAATTTTTTGTATAACATAAAATAAACATTGAGTATTATCATACGCAGATAAGATTAGAAACCTACGTGAGGTCGGCTACAGATGAGTTGCTACCCGTGATGACTTAGTTGATAAGCTTCAACCTCAACTAAACCAGAAGAAATCAGCGCTTAACATTGCTATTATTAGACATAAACGGGTGCTGCGGGATCTCCAGACTCGAACTACAACACGGTTCTGTCACCTTAAGTCGTATTTGTGGTAATAAATAGGTAATAAACTTAAACCCTTGGAGTTCTGTACAACCACACTACAAATGTATTGAGGATTCTTAGCGTGAGCATAATTTACACTTGATCGGTTTATGTTTTAGGTCTCTCATTTGAGAGGAGACTTGATCCTGTCGTGGGGACAAACAGGATGATATCCAATATGAATTTATATAACTTTTTGTCCCTATTTGCATTCCCATTTGCCACATTACAATAAGCGCGTGCGAGAGGGACAAAGCGCATAGCTGTACCGCGCAAAAACGCTAGGTAACGGGACGCGCACGCGCATCGCATACCGCCGGACTACCCGCCACGTTTTTGGGTTATGCACAAAAACTACTAGTAGTGTCATTTTAGATTTTTTTACTAACGAAGAAGTAACAAACGACCAATTGCATGGTCGTTTGTTACCTGGTGGTAAGTAGGTATTCCGGTCCCTGCCTGTGAGGACTAGTCTTACCCAAGATCGGCTACAAATGCGTCGCTACTCCTGAGGACGGAGTCGGAATGCCACATGAATAACTTACTTACACCCTTTAAAGCAGATTTTTTTGTTACTCATAAATATACGCCGTGCGGATACTTTCAGACACACGAGTTCCGGACGTACAATAACTGATTTTAAAAATATATTATGTATTAATATTTAATTAACTTTTGATTCAACATAGGATGCATCGTGAGAAAGGTGTGTGAGGTCTATCAACCCGCACTTGGCTACCGAGGAGGATTATAGCCTAATGATAATCATTGGGTTTAATCCCCTTTCATTCCAAGATAAGCCCTATCTATGCCCAGGAGTGGGTTATTAAAACATCTTGAGTACAATGATATACTATAATTCATGGCAGCATTAACACAAGCCGTTCTAGTATTTTTAGAAGCAAATATTGCTACTACAAACTATTCCTATAAGATCTCTATCCGTATTAAGAACTAAAACTCTCGTCTCAGAAAAGAAAATTAAAGTGAAATTCAAATTAAATTAAAAAACAGTCTAATCTAACGTCTAGCGTGATTTACAACACTCCTAACCTTAGGCATCTGTCTTGTACATCCGTCAACGAACTGTCGCATCTGTACACGTGTTCCCTGCTATTTCGCGGTCTCGGAATTTGACATTGCAATAACTGTCAAATTCATTTTTTGAACGGACTGTCAAATGTCTAATATAGTTTATTCTTCTGAAACTACGTATTTCAATTCATACACAAACAGTGAGAACCACTTCTCGCATTACTAAGCACATCCACACTGCCACTACATCCCCAATATATTAATTTTAAGCCTTGTAACACATCTTTATCCTCATTTCGCGTATGTATGCCAATATATATCTATTTCATCAGCTTTATTTGGTATTTAGAGCATCAGAAGCCACGGCCTCATGCCTCGTGACTCAGGCGACTGGATGCACATACAAAACAGCAATTATGTCATATGTTGCAAATCAATGAGGCTATTTATTGACAATAAACACTGGCAATAGTTTATAGGTGATCTAATAAAATAGTGACCTATTTGAACGGTTTATTTATTTAACCGGATTCGGCGTAAAACATTCGCAGTATCCAGACTTATTCTTTTATGGAGTTGTAGCCAATGAGCGTTCGGTCTTGTCAGACAAGCAGTCTTTGTCGTCTATAGACTTTAGTATAAACATTGGCAAAAATAAGATGAAAGAAAACTTAAACAAGTGAACTGCAGTGACGACGACATGGATGGGATCACATGTAAACAAAAACTTAGCGATAGTTCGCCTGGATGCGGCTTCAAGTAAGTGGAGTATATGAACAAGTACATACGTTACGATATTTTGCCATTGATCTTTGTATCTGATTAAATGTAAATGGAACAGGTCGATCCGAAAGTAAATATGAAAATATTTATAACAAACTTCAAAATGATTTGTCAACTAAATAATGTATTATTTTTTTTATCTAAATATATCAGCATTAAGATATTAGTATAGATAAAGAAACTAATACCAGATTAAAAAATAACATTACCGCGATCACTACTTACTACTGCAAACACTACTTCCGAACACTCGGCTTACACCGACTTATAAATAAAATCAAATCCAGAAATGTTTACATTACAATATGGCAACTGTAAAAGTAAATATGTAGCTATTATTTTTTTTTATTTACTCTCGTCGAATCTGTATATAGGAAGTGTATGTACTCCCGATATGTATATATAGTACCCTGCCGATAAAATCGGTACACATTCAAAAATGAATAGAAAGCGGAAACAATTACTCGAACTCAGTACAGCTGGCCGCCACAGGAAACAAAAGTAATCTACCACGTTTGGTTATGTACAACCACTTCCTTTCGTGTTTTATATACATTTTCTCTGATTTAAATTCATATTTATCGATAGGAATATTGCATGTTTACATATCTCGTTTACATATCAATATTGCTGGGCCATAAACAATCTACGTAATATATTTTTTACGCAGTAGCATTAGTAACTTTATGCTTATTAGTAGGTAATCGTCTTAAGGTTCTCATATTGGTTTAATATGCACAAGATTTTTGGTTCGATTCTTGGCAATACACAACATAGAAATGTTAAATTTATATTATTGTTTTATTTTGTTTTTAAGTTTTTCTATTGTAAAATAGAAAAAAATACAAATAACTAAGGATTTCACTTCATGGGTAAAGAAACGGACGTGGCAACTGTTCTGGCTCGGACGGTGAAAACGAGTTTTCACAAACGTTTACGAGTTCGGATAGATCTTTATTTCGGATATCTGATAGTTTCGAAGCTCCCTAACATCCCTGCTTGTAAGTGAAAATATGGCGACGATACCTACTCTGAAACGTATACGAGTATATATGTATCCGCACAAAGCTAATGTGTTGTGTACGATCTTAGTCGTAAAGTTTGAAATTTCCATCAATTTTCGGTTTTCGTACCGAGGTGTAAAACATATTATTAGTGTTATTATTTAATATTATTCAATAAACAAGTCGTGCAAGCCCATTGAATATCTAAAATTTCAACACCGAAGAAAGTTAAGGTCAAACAACTCATAAACTTGAAAAGTTGTATCAAGCGAGTTTCCCGCTTTACCAACTTGTCTCACATTGTATGGATCAACGATAAGCTAGAAACGATTTTTTCGCAAACTAAACTACGAATATTGATAACTCAAGTCTCTACGGGACTCGTCTAATGAAGTGTTATATAATTGAAACAACTTAGTTTTAGTTCTTGCGACCTTTTTTTTATAAAATCAATTTGGCAATCGGGCACACAGTCCATCTGATGAATCATTACTCCCGCCTTTTATAATGCACTGTATAGTGACAGGTGCATTGTCCAGGAATTAGTTGGAACATATCATGTCACTATTAAGTAGGCAGAAACAGGTGAGTCGGCGGTACCACCGCAGTCGATTCATTTTTATAAACTTTAATTTGAATTTGATATAATCTTTAGTGGTTGCGTCCAGCTGCACCTGTTTCTATCTTATAACTACATTGTAAAGTTCTACTTTGTTTTGGTTTGAAGGTTGTAATAAGAGAGACATACTTATCCAAAGCGTTTTAAATTATCTGGAGTTGATTATACATACCCATGGACGGCAGTGGCCACTTACCATCAGGTGGACTGCATACTCATTTGTCACTTTCATATAATAAATTAAAAGCAACGTAACTACTACCTACGTCGATAAAAGTAGCTTAGATAATTCTTTAGGTACTCGTTTACCAAAGACAGCGGTCAATTTAAGTCTCTGTTACTGATTCTGATAAAGGATTCATTCAATTTATTTTATATTTTATCGCTCAAGTCTCCTCGTCAACTATACAACCAGTAACTTAATATCGCTTCGGTGCACGATAGTGTCGTACTTCGTTATGTTACAAAAGAACTTGAATTCTGAGATGACGAAAAATATTAACATTCCATTTATACGAGAGATTATAAAATACAATGAAACAAATGAGACAACTCCAAAATTCGTTGGAATAAATAAGGTGTCAAGGAATAAAAATATCGCCAATAAATAACACCAGACAGAATAACGAGACAAAAGGAAAATTTGAAAAGATATAAATGACGCTATACGAAATTTGAAGGTTGCCGTATATTGCACAAATAAGAATTATTTTAATATTTGGCAATATCAGAAAAATGGTTATAGGCGATGGTAAGATTGGTAAGTGATGGATGGATTGCAAATTTGGGCTTATTAACATTAAGGTTAAGAACCATAACAGTATTGTTAAAATGCGTATTTTTCTAGAGATTTTTTATAAGATTCGGTCGTGTAGCGAATATGCATGTACCGTAAACTAATACAGAGATTCATGCAGTAATGTGGAGGCTGAAGCCGAGCACACATGCGTCGGTGACTAAAATATCAATCATTAGCCCCCTTTCAAATAATTACTTTGGTACATTACAATAAATGAAGGGGCATGTGCTAATTATTGAGGATTCGGCAATCAGGCTTTTAAATGGAAACGTATTACGTATATTGTAATAAAATTTTAAAACCATCTTTGATAAATCTTACATAATGTATACCTACTTGTAAACAACGGAAACTTAAGGATCCGCCACAAAGTGAACTGAAGCTTGCCGAGTCAAAAAAGTCATAACCCTTACTATTAACACTTACTTTCGATCCCGATATACCACTTTCGCTGCACTTTCATCCATCTCTCCGTTTCGGGTGCTCTTGACGAAAGAAACTCGTGCCGTTTAATATTTAAATCAGAACCAGATAAGTGGTAACTCGCGACAACTTTCGATTTTGTAGCCCTTAATTAGAATATATGATTGGGTGTTTGTAAACATTACGATTGTTGCTTGACACTCCGTTTAGGTAGAGGAAAACATGTTTCTGTACAATATTTTGACTACTACTTTTTATTTCGGCACAAGTTGACACCCTCTTACTGTAGATGTGAATGAACTCTTACTGATAATATGTGTGTACTTGACGCATTGATACGTTTTATAATGCGTGATGATGATAACGCATTTGCTACCGTCTGTAAACTTGTAGTACTTAATTGCTACATTTTTATTTCCGAGAGGTCTAAGAGAGGCTAGATTTACAATATCAACACCAAAATCAGCAGACTCATACAGTATTTTTGTCATTAAAATTATGCACATTTTTGCATTAATATTACAAGTGTGTAATATATGCTAATACAGAGTTATTTATTTAAATAACACATTCATTATAAAAATAAAATTATAGTCTACGACTAGGCGAACCAAACTCCACATCCAAAGTTGCCGTAGCAACTGCGACGGTAATAAAAATTCAGCTGAATAGAGGCCCCTCTAAATTGCTGGCATGCCAGTCCTTAAAAAGCGTTATCCGTTGCTTATTTTCTGGCCCTTAAATGGTGTTGGCACATGTCGTCCCACCCGGTATCGGCATCTAGTATCTGATACCAGACATTCCGGTGACGAAATCAGCTTGAAGTTACTGCTTTGGAACGCAACTGGTAACAACGAGCCCAGTCAATTTCGTTTGAAGATTTTACACGCAGATTTGGACTTACGGAACAGCAAAGAGAATGTTTAGCTACAGAGAAGAGAGAAGTGCAATCATTTGTGTTACTTAGTGTTAAACTTCTACAACTACAGGAATTTACGTTACAGGTAAAAGTTTGGTTGTTAATAATAAATTATGTCGTAATATTTTTGTAGACAAATCGTTGATATTGCAGTGACATTGTTTATTCAAGGTTGTTATGCTAATTGTAAAAACATCATTAAGTCTAGCGAATCATTAAAAATTAGATTCGACGCAGACAACAAATTACATTATTAAATGTCATCAAAACATGTTTAGTTAACGGTGAGTGATTAATCTAACAAAATTTGGAAATGACAGCAACCGAGTGATTTCAAAAGGCAGAATTGCGAAATTTATTAAGTCCACCGCATCAATCTTTGTCAGTTACAAAATTTATGAAACCACTAAATACTTTTAGCTGTAAACCCGACACTTGAGAAAACAAACGCGTTATTCAAATTCGAGATAGCAATCGTTGAATTATACCGAGGCAAAGCTGGATCGAGCAGGACAACATAAAAGTGAGTAAGCTAACGTAACCTATCATTTCGGCTGGCCAACAGAAAAAAAACATTTGCAAAAAAGAACACAACACATGGCCCCAACGACCTTTGAAATTCCTTTCTGTGGCGCAAAGAATATTGAACCGAAAGTTTTTAATATAAGGTTGAATGCAGATCGGGATGGGTTGGTGTTTAAGTCGTTTGAGTGGTAGCGAGGAAGAAAGGTGATACAAAAAGAAGAGAATAAGATTGTGAAGCGGTACCCAAACGACCTTGGGTTTTACTGTAGGCCACATGCCGGCTGTTGCTCCTACAGATATGTGTAGCCGGTTCTGTTTTTGTGGGACTCGGCGTGTTTTGATGGATTGGTTTTGAGGCCCTTGAATTTCGAGTGGCTTGTACGCCATTGTGTGTACTGTGATGATTTCAATAATGTCACGTTGCTTGCTCCAGATTAATGCATCTTGCTTTATTTGTCTTCATTATGAGTAATGGTTTGAAAAAGCATGATCCGTTATAAAATCAATGAATTTGTTATATCTTAATTTATTTATCAAATTCATAAAAGGAAGGTAATGTTTTTTAACTGTATGTCTTAGATAAGGTATACTACTTATGCGTATGGTTTGAACAAAATATGGTCAAAATTGATTATTTGTGTCTTTAATGAAAGTTTTATTTCGGAAATTAGACAGCTCAGACATATTTCATTAAGAACAAGAACAGAATTTAAAAATTTTTATATTTCTCGTGGCTCTTCTTTGATATATAGTATCTTTGATAAATTTTGTAGAATATAAAGCATTATTGATACTAAAAATTATTTGTATTTAAGTGTATATGAATATAATATTTTTTCACATAGTCAACAGACCACGGGACTTTTGACACATTCAACACGACAAAGTTTTGGTGTACGTAGCAATTATGTTTTAGTTACAAGAAACCGTCATCATTCAACCTCAGTACGTAACATCACTCCAAAACATATTTATGATGCCCGTAAGCTATTTCGACATAATCTGTACTATATCCACTTTACAGCAACTTTCTTTTATAAGTATAGTTTTGGTAAGTCAACCATTACTTTTTACTAATTATAATGAACTTTCTATACATTTCATAACGGCAATTCATTGTAATTTCGTCGTTAAAATTCGTAAATAAATCCAGTTACAGTATCTAAAACTAAGAATATGTTACAAATACCAGTGAACCAGTTAAAATCTCAAAAATAATTTAGTTATGAAATACAGAAGTATAGATAGCGGCGTCAACTAAAAGAATTTAGCAATACACGAGTTCTTATCATCATAACACGTTTAACAATGTAACACATATCGTGAATGAACCTTACGTGTACCTGATCATGATAAAATATCCGCCGCTGGAATGTTACAAAATAGATACTTAGTAAGTAGATACTTAATTACATAGGCGAAAACATAAAATAGAGACCTACATATGTCTATGCCAGATGGACAAGTCAGTCAATTCAAGAACATATGAACTATAAAGAACTTCAAACGCATTCACGAAAGAGCCTATTTAAACGACATGTTAAATACAAATGGAGAGTTAAGTGGAGGTCATTTTGACAATATTTTGGATAAATAACTAAGATGTATGCAATTTCACCATTTGGCTGTGGGTGCCATAGTCATACAGAAGGGCGAGTAGACAAACACGCAAACCCAAAACCGATGTCTAAATTCATCATTTCGAAATCTATCTGATTGGGAATCAAACCCGGTACCCACTTCGTGTCCGACTAGTATAGTGACCGCCCTACCACGGGGTCGCCATATAATTTCTCTCAATGCATGCCAGTTTTACATTATTTTTTTAGTTTAGCTTAATTAAGAAATATTCCTTTTTAGTTTATTTTGGAGACCCTAACTAAGCATTTCGTGACAAGGGGAGCCGGATGCAAAAACTAACGACAGATAGAAATTAAAATAAACATGGCGGAAGTAGCGAGAAAGTCCCAGATCGTGGTCGTGCGGGGAAATTTAGACAAGCGATAACCATCGCTGTTTACATAGCGAGATTTGAGGTTATCACAATTATTGTGCTGTTGAAATATTCATTCCGGAGTAGGGTTGCCAAACGTGACAAAAGCTAGGACGTCTAGTTTAGGACGTTACGTTACGTCTCACTAAAGATGAATCGTTGATTTATCCGTACAGAAATAGAAAGGCATTAATGTTAAAAGGGTAACAGTAGAACATTCACGGTTTGTTTGTTAAGGGACTATAACAGAATACCTGGACTCTGGTAAATTAATGTTTGTGTGGTGTGGCATGAGATTATACGAGGCATTCCAACTTGCTACTTAGCTTTAGCAATTCAGATAGGACCCAAATCTTATTTAGGGTCGATCATAGAGGTCCATGACGATAGTGACCGCGTACCAGAATTACGCCACATGTTCTTTTGCTACTCCGATTACCTTACCTTTACTGTTTTGATTGCTATTTTACTTTTTCCAGATTTTTGATTGTAGATTTCCCGTAATTCTAAGCTTCAAGGTTGGCTAGCCCATTGTAAACGGTAGGCCAGTCACGCTTCTCAGTTCTTGACAGTGAACGACGCTGATAAGCGGCTTGTAATAGATTAAACTGTGACTGAAATGCTCGGACTTGCTCTTGCTAATTTTATGGTTAAACTGTTCTTGTCATTGTTTATGAAAGGCTGTTTATTAGTCATTTTTTGATTATTTTTTTGCAAATTCTCGGAAACTACTGAAATGATTTTCAGTGATAGATACTGTTTTATCAACCGATTACCGAGTGCATTAGAACGTTATATGTAAACAAAATTGAGCGATGGGTCTTTGTAACAAGGTTCAAACAGAAAACATGATAATAATAATATACACTACGTCTGTTTAACCCAACGGCGTCACTGGTCAGCCTATAAACAATTGTGGTAGATTATTAGTATAATGTATAAGCCTCTCATCTTGGAATACAGGCACACATCTCTAATATATCGAAAGAGTCATATAATTTAATAATAACTTGCTTCATCGATGAAAAACAACATCACTAGGAATCACGCAAATCTGAAAGTAACATTAAAATTGTCAAAAGTAAGTCGAGAAATGCGTTATTTGCTTACGCTGACGACTAGTCTAAACTCTCATTTTGAAAAGAGACCTAAGCACTGGTACGGTAAAGGGTCAATTTTGGTGACTTCGTCAACACATTGTTGTTTCACTGCTAGACGGGTCTCTTCTTAGAATAAGGTGGTTTAGGCCACATACCACCGAGTTAGCAAAGTGCGAATCGGTATATTGCACACAGCTTTAAGATTTTTTTAAAATACATCTCAGGCGTGTAAGTTTCTTCACGATGATTTTATTCGCCATTAAAGAAAGTGATGATTAATTTTTAACACGCTAATCTCTGCAAAATAAGGGTCCGGGATTCGATCTTCGTATCCTCGATCGAGTAGCTGAGTAGTACTCATAAGAGTCGACCACTAAGCTATATGATGATTAATGACGGCGACTACTACTCAAGCAGGTCAAACTTCACTACAAGTCATATTTCCACAAAGTAGGAGAGAAAACGTTTCAAGTGGTTACGTCTAGTCAAAATCGCCAAATGCCACGGTATTGTTATTAAATTAACGCAGAACAATTTAAGCAACGGTGCCCCATAAAATACAGTTAGAGGTAATTTGACTAGTGCCCTAAATGACGGCCAGTTCGCGTTCGGGCCGTATACTACAAAATTGTAATAAAATAATAGATAATTGTGTATTTCAACAATTACCAGAAATATGTTTTATTTTTGCATAAAACTCTGTCTTCATATAGTTGAACATGTTTGTATGTTATTTTGATTAGAACTATCCTTGGTTCTGTTCGTGGTTTTTTATAGAAATAGCAAACGAGCATGCAGCCCACCTGATAGTAAGTGGCAATGCCGCTTTTGGACATCTGTAATCTTCCCTTAGGATCTTACTTGCGGTTTGTTACAGTTGCGTTGCTACCCCTGGAAACTAAATTGCAACGCCTTCAATAAGTATGCCTCCTGTACCACACCTTTCAAGCCAGAACATAGTAGCGATTAACACTGCTGTTATGAGGCAGAAATAGGTGCGCCTCCGGAGTCAAACCATAAAGGGTCAAACACAGACAGTTTGTGCAGACAACAGAAACTTAGAAATTAAGTGTGGGTATTTTAGCGGTCCAGGGGTTCATTGCAACTAGAAACAGTCAGTGAAATGCATCAAAAATCACTTAAAACATGCAAAAAGCATTATTACACCACGTAAAAAACATCATTTGATTCTAAAGTATCGTTAATTCCTTTCCTTCAGATTGATTGCTACTCAGCCTCAATTCCCCATTTACATAGATATCAAAAAGCCATTACAGCCATTACTGTCCACAACGCGATTGGACTAGCGTGCAATTACACAATTGGAGCGTGCATTGAATTGGTAGGTGATCTACATTCACGCGAATTAAGATATCCATGTCAACGACTATGATTAGTAGGATGTCATTGAGTAATACCCATTATATGAATTATGGGATGATTACCCACCGATGGAAAGGGTAATTTGTAGTTTATACCACGTCACGTACGAGTATTGGCTTCCGATGCTTATGTTAATAAATATTGCAGTGAATGTACAAACATAAGAATCAGATTTTTATTAATTCAATGCAAATAAAGCTCATTTTAATCTTTAATGTTTAATGACCAATACATGCGTAACACGTCAAAGTGTTTTAGAGTCCAAAATGTTATTCCAGTTCTGCTAATTTCTATCCTAGATGTCTAAGTAGGATTATTTCATGAAATGAAATTTTTGGTACGGTGCTTCATCATAACCACGAAAATAACAAGCTTCAAATTAAAAAAACTGTATCAACTTGTAACTACAATTTGTCTAATATTTTTTAAGTCACTAAATTATTTAACAGTGACATAAAAAGGGCAATTGGTAGAAGGGAGAAACGCTAATCTCCCAAGTCAAGTGTTGCCATGTGGCAGTCAAAAACAAACCTTCAAGTACCTAACCTTTTTGTCATGATAACTTGAGTACAAGACATGTGGACATTCTCATATACGAGTATCTCGTGCTGCTTTCGTTAAGCAATTTGGATAAAGCGACGAGTGGCAGTTTGTTTTGGAAAATTGGTTGCAAATTTAAACTTTGACAACAATTGATAAATTTAACACATATGAATGGTAACTTATCACAGGACCGACCAGTTAACACTCAACAGTTTCGATATTCATTTAAACAGTCGTTATTCATACTTACGACGTCATAAGAATAAATCTTGTGGAAATAAATTCATCACATTGATAACGTTTGGCATTGAGTATTATTTTGACATCGCTGTTTCGTATATCTGCTTGTTGCAAGCCACAACTTTTCCTATTTCACTATTATTAGCTACACGGCTGTTACCAGACAAAAATACATCTGGCGGTGGAGTTCTTACAATTCAACTACGGAGGCTCCTACACTCTTACCAAATTAGAACTGTTGAAGTAATACGGTTATGAAAGCCTTGAAATAACACAGTTATGAAGGACATTGTGTGGTTCATCTTCGGAGGCACCGCCGCCACACCTATTTCCGTTTAAAAGGGTGTGGCAAATGAGACATACTAATTCAAAGTGTTCCAACTGTTCAACGGTAGCAACGCTTCTGTGACCGACCTCAGGTAGGAACCTAATCTTATTTGAAGTTGGTTACAGATGTCCATAGGCGGCTGTAGCCACTCTCTTAAGTTGGACTGCAGGCTTGTTTGCTATTTCTATTATACATCCTTATTTTTGCCTTATCTGTTTAACCCAAAGTATCTAACCAAAAGCTAATAAGCTCCGCCAAGCAATTTAAATGAACGGTTTACTCATACCCAAAATAAGTAATTCTCAAGAAACCGGATCTACCGTGGGAGACGCGAATCCTTGCTATCGAAGGTAAACCTCTCCTACATAAAGGATTTGTACTTACAACGTTGCACAATATAACGTTTATCACCTAAGGGCGTTCCCATAGCTGCTAAAGTAACGACCGATGAATTCTCTATTATCAATAATGAGGAATTACTGTCGATTGTAAACGGAAGGTTTTGTATGGTTCAATAGGCATTAAACGTTACTTTTGCCGTACTCCTATAAATATATAAATTGTATGATATATTACACGGTTACTGTGTTAGTTGTAAGCTACATATTTATATTGTTTTCTTGATAGGTTTTTAAAAAACATATGATTTCTGTAATACTATTCGAAGCCTTACATAGCTTTTGCCGAATAATAACGATTTTTGTAACAAAATAATATTACTAAATATCACATTTTTTATTTTCAGTACGTTTAAGAAAATACACTGTAATCTACTGTACGCATGATTATAATAATATCAATTCGTAATACCAAGCCAGACATGAGAGGCAAAAGTTTCATGAAATACAAATGAATTAATTTGTCAAATACGGCAACTGATAAACGACAATTTTGAATAAAATGGAAACAATAACTGAATATGTAAGCTTCATTACTCTCTATTACCATGACAACATAAGTACGAGTCCAACATAAGTACAATCCAGATTAAATATGCCTCAAATTAACAGTCAAGACAATAAACCACAATAAACTCCTGAGACAGTAGATCAATAAATAGTAATGAACAATGGACCCAAATGCAGTGAAATAGAGAAACTAGATAATGCCCTAAACATGCCACATTAGGTACATAGTTATGCTGTTGAAATTCATTCAATTGAACCAGGAATTAATGGATATCGTTTCAGTGAACAGTTTCTTAAATACGAGATATGGCGGCGTGCTCCAGTTTGAAATCGTTAAAATTAGAGACAATAAAGATTGCTGTTTGGCGCCAAAACCAATTAGTGGCCTCAATTTGGAAAGTCCCCATTTTGCCGAAATGTTGTTCCGAAATTAAACTGAGTTTTGAAATTACCACTAAGTACCTCCACAACCACAAAGTTACATGACGTCTTATCTAATATTCCTTTATATTTGTCCAATGCTCTAAATATCTAACAATATCCAAATACAATTCACGTTCTATGGTCTGAACACTATAAATGGAACTATGACAAGGCAAAACATTTAAAGAACTGAATATTCATTTTATACGAATCCATTTGACTTACAATACCTGCATCCCACGCTACGACCTTCGCGAACCACAGACTAGACAATTCCCTCAAACCTCAAGCAGAACACAAAAATAGCAGTTTTGTAGTTCATGACTCCGATAACATCAGAATGTAGGGTTATGTTGCGAAACGGCGCAGATTATGTCAGGCTTCGGGCATTTTGCCATTTGGATTGCTTGCGACACCCCGTGGTGTGATACAGAAACGTAGCCTGAATACGAACGATTGTTAAAAAAAACAAATGTTTTGAATATTTCATGGCGCGCTCACGTTCAAAGGACGTGTAAAATTTACGGAAGTTAAGTAAGAGTTACGTACGATTATGGGGCGGTTTGAGTTATGTGGAGCACAGCTGCGCCAATGTTGTGATTTGCGAGCTCGCTTTCTCAATGGGTTCCGTTTCATTGATATTGATAGCAGAAATTCTAAGTTGAGTAACATGAGTACTTGCGGGGTGAAATAAGGAAAAAGTAAAGCAAAAGTACAACATTTAAGCCACAATTAAATAATATGAATATTTGAATTCTGGTACAATAAACAAAAAACAATGTGGGTATCAGACGCTGCACTTTCTTTTCTACCTATAAAAACAGCGAAGACAAATTTATAAATGTTAAGGAAAGTCTATAGGAATTCATTTCGTGGATGCTTTTTTCGGATTTAAATTAAATCCACTAAATCGTTAATAAAGAAACTTCGCAACAAAAAGATTCGTGCCACAAATTTAACCAATAGCGTATATTGACGGTTAAGTAAAGGTTTTTGTTGGTTACACCTTTGTGAAGTGGCATAGATAGCGGCTTTAATCAAATTGGCTGTTTCGTAACCCTTTGTGGGATTAAATGAGAAGTTACGAATTCACAATGCATCATGAGTTGATTGTGGCCTGTCAAATCTGGCAAATAAGGACCGAAGACTCACAGGACAATGAGTCTTATTACAAGGGACTAAAGTGGGTGGTGTTTGTGGGTACCGTATCAAGTTAATTCGGTTCCCCGAAGGTTGGCTGATCCGATATCCGTGTCAAATATTAGATTTTCGTAATTCGAATTACGCTACCAAGATACTAGCTAGTTTTACTGCGAACGAGTTAACGACGAGCGATAAAATATTTTCCTGTAACCACTATAAACAATAGCTATTGATATTGCTGAAAAAAGAAATGTACTTCAAGATTCTCCACTGATATTGATTGTTTTCGTTTATCTTGCCGCCATTCACTAAGTTATCATACACATACCTTGTTCGAGTTAAGTTATAATAAGGCCTTATAGCATATAGGTGTAAGGTTAACGACTTGTCAACGAGGATGAAGTTAGTGCTCATATGGTTATAAGAGGCGATCGGTGACTCATAAATAACTTTGTCAACAAAGTTGCCTTCGACATTAACGTGAGAACGGAGATTTCAACACATTGTCTCATCGTTACAGATGAAATATTGATGAGAATATTAATAGAATACTCCGTCTCTTCAGCACACATAAAATCCAACTGCGTCATGGATGTTAAACCAGTGAAGGCCAGGATCTTGCTTAATGTTTTGTGGAATCGAGAGGTTAGAAGTTAATGGAATATTTAGGCAAATTCAATAGAAGGATAAAATATATGTTCGGCATTTTTAACTTATTAATTTAAACTTTAAAAGGGAAGATTAAAATGGAATCCGATTTGATTTTGACAACTGAATTGAAAGTCTGCAGATACCGTAACTCTAACAATTGACAGATGAATACCTAATCCATTTGGAGTAAACAGAATGGATGGATGAATGGATCGTATAAAGAAATCAATTTCAATCCTCAATTCGGTGTACGGTATCCATTACCCAAATACAGCACAATACAATACATCGAAAAAATCAAAACGCCTCAGGTCGTAAACGTTGGTTAGTTTGATTTGATCTGTTACGTTAATGACGTTGGACTGACCATAGAGAATGTTAATTTTTGTTGCGAACGCCTCGACAAAGTTCATTACCCCCACATCCGACCATAGACTATGGTACTGTTACCAGAGCATGACCATAACAACAAAGGTCTCGCATTTGATTGTGATTTGAGTGTGTTTAGGTTTTCGACGGATCACTGGTTATTGCGTTTTTGTATGCTTTAGCGCAATACTTAATGAAAAATAAAAAAATATGAATTGCGTAAATATGTAGGTGTATATATAGTTGGCAAAATTTTATTGTAAAAAAGTAGGACATAGACACAGTTTTAGCAAATTATAAGTTAGCAGTAAATCATTGGTTATTTCAAAGATAATAAAATAAATCTCTAAATCAAACTAGCAAACATAAATTAAAGAACCAATCAACAATAATAGTTGAATTTAATATTAGTACTTAAGATTAAAACATAAATTATTATCAAATAACAAACCATCATCAAAACAAGCTTTATAGCGCATAATTGCAAATCCATTTCCATAAAATATTACGAGAAATAGATTTGAGGTTATTTGCTAAAATAATTTGACCTCATATAATTTCGAATGTAACTAAACAGAAATGACAAAAATTGGTGGTCCAGATCTCCCTGGAGTGCCCTTATTACTATGATATGCAAAATTACTAGTAACAATAAAAAATAACGGATTATTGTAGAATTGCGTAGAAAATAAAGCGCTGGACTATATATACTCCAATTAAGACTCGTCTTGAGATAATATAAGTAACGCAAATGGTCAAAAAACTGACGAATAAAATTTTGGAATATGTTGTTTACTATGTTACTTATTCAATTATATATCTTCTTCAATGTCATAACTTTCTTTGAATATTCAGAAACAGTAGTTTAAAATAATATGCTAAAACTGTATACTTACTACTTAATGTGTATCTTTTCGTACTAATAAACTTTTCATATTCTGATAGATCTCCACCGGATGGCATAAATCAACATAGAACTTTATTTATGCATAAAGCTTTGTTACTTCATTGATTGTGCATCGGATTAGCATATGTCTAATGTTGCCTGCGAATCGAAGCGCCTTATTTGTATTGCGACGTAGTACACGATCCATCGAGAAATTTATCGTATGTCTTGGCCATATCCATATCATAACTTCCAGAATTGGCAGTGCCATTACCCACTCTTCCATATACACTGACGACTTACATATGAAAGAGCGTGTGGGAGAAATTTATAACCATACCCATATTAAAGTGAACCCAGCTGTTGCTGCACCTCTCGCACAAAGTAGTGTGGTTCTTAAACAAATGAAGTGTGAACTGAAAATAAGTAACCCGTCGGTCAAAGTGAAGAAATCTGTCGAAGGTGTTTTCGAATATTCGAATACCAGTACAAAATATTAGAAATATGACAAGTTCTGTACAGGTTAGAAACCGTATGGGTGACGTATCAACTACCGGATTCAGCAAAGATAGCAACGAACACTGATGTCGTCCTTTGATGGTATAGTTTTAAATACTATTTAGTTGTTATCAAATAGCATGAACTATTTAGTACAAACATCGACAAAAACCATATTAATTCATTCGTTAGTATTGACGAAAATGTGAAACTATAAAATCTTAATAAACCCAGAACCAACGTCAGAAAGATCTTAGTTAACTAAATGTACTATCTCGATATAAAGCTACACAATTTGTTTGGGCGTTGACTATAAGAATTTATGTCAGACGATAAAAAGCATGTCGCGGCCCGTCCACCTACTCCAGCACATATTTGTACTTTATGAGTTAGAATGGCTGAGGTAAAGATACTGAGTGCAATAAGATGAATCATGAAGACCATTTATAAATATTACATAAGAATTTACTATATGAAAATAGAAGTAATATTTGAATCATTCTCTTTCAAGATGTTTTATCCTTAATATTTCCATTCATAGTACTATTTATTTTTTTTAATTCGTAGCATAAGATTGTGGTTTTGCTAAGTTTTGTCTTTGCGTCTTAAGCTGAAATAATAAATGGTTAATACCTTCTAGTTTATCACCTCCGTTGTTCGTGCTGTGGATTTTCGCAATACTATTATCTTTTTTGTTCCAGTCGATTCACTTTTTATCCGTGGCGTAGGCAAGAGTATTGTTAAAATCAAGGCAGCAGCAACGAACGTGCCAATTAATTTTCATTGTAAAAATATCAGTGATATAAGGTATTCACTTTTAGAATGTGGGTCGATAGGTTCGGCCGGACCAGTATGGCGGGATAACATTCCGTAGATAAACATACGATTAAAACTAACTCCGAAGGATTTCTAACTGGTCGCCGCCAAGTACAATCTGGTTGCCAGCACACCCTCTTTTTGCGGTTTTTACGATATATGATAATTGCACGCAATGCCAAACATGTAGTCTAATCTGTAATGCATTCATTAGTAATTGAATTTACTTAAGAATTTTGCACACATTCTGATGAATTGGCTGTTTAAAATAAACGTCTTTATGTACGATACAATTAGACATTTATCACGCTTGTTATCTACTGATTAATAAGCGCTAGTCATGTTTATAAATTTATCTGTGTATCACAATTTCAGCGTACTAGAAACGCAAAAAATGGATAGATCAATTATTAATAACGGGCCTGTGCCTCAGTATCTACTAAATATATCAAGCCCTTGCACAAAAACTGCACGTGCGCTGTGGTTCTTTAAGTGACATCTTACGAAGGTCTCGTAGCAGCGTATAAATTCTTCAATGTGGAATGCGAATGTGAATTTTGCAACGCACTTTGTTTCGCTGTTCTGCGTTTTATGAATCGTTACAAAATTTGACGAATCATCTACAATGGATATGGAAGTCTCTACCGTTCTTTATGTTTGACAATCGAATTTACTCTGTATTGTGAAGCAATATGGAGTGAAATAGCTTGCTGAATGTGATGGTGTAACGCTATAACGCTGACGTCTATATCTTTGAACCGGTGAGTCAATTGTCATTCGAATATTTTATCCTCAGTTGCCTCATGAATTCAGGAAACATCTGTATTGGTATTTTGTGCATGCTGAATGAACCTTGTAAAAAAAAAAGATAATAGTAAATTAAAATTAAAATATTATAAAAGTCATATCCGATTCATTATATACTATTGTCACAATGATATTACTTGTAATTATTACGCATGTTTAGAAAAGGTTCAAATTATATTTAATAAATTAATCAACCTTGTTTAGTTACATGCCTTCCTAATACCATCTCATTTATATTTTTAACACTTAATTTAAGCTTGACACTTGATCCAAAATTTAGTATTGAAAAAGTTTGCATTATATTCAACATTTTAGACATTGTAACACTTCGACTATAACGGACACCTTTCAACATCAAAATGCTAGCAATATATAAAAATAAACACAGGAAATGCATTGCAAAGCGAAAGACAAATAGCATACCATTAGTGTTCTTAGCGATTACTATCATAGATACGATCAGAACGAGTGATTACAACTCGATGGTTCTGTTGTTGATAGTTCTAACAGTTTCGACACTTCCAGTTGTTGCAAATGACATAATTACTGTTGCTGAAAGTTTTTTTCAACGCAGATCTCTTCATAGTTAGTCATATCACGTCATAGTCTAATGAACGGTAAATAAATGAAAATGAAATTACGGTAAATAAAATATCAACTTTCCTTATCCGTATTTTTTGTGTAACAGAAATAGCAAAAGTGTATGCACTCTGTTTAATCTAAACTGTCATCAACTGTATAATTGGTAACCACCCTCAAATAAAACATAATCTTACTTAATGTACTATAAATAACATATATAATAATAGAACTGTGAATCGATCTCAAGTTTATGTCGGCTAGGCGTCTTTTGTAAGCTGGCTAATTCAAGTACTTATATACAAAAAAATACACCTACACTAACACTAACAAGTAAATTAGTAACTAAATAGGTTAAATATTTTTTTTATATGATGTAGTAGCAAACGAGCATACAGTCCACCTGATGGTAAATGGCAACTGCCGCACATGAACATTTGTGATCCACCCCAAATAAGACCAGAATCTCAAGTGAAGTCGACCACAGATGCGTTGCTACCCTGAGGACTAAGTTGGAATGCCTCCTTAAGTTTATCTCCCTTACCACACCCTTCAAACCAGAAGACAGCAGCGCT
>DWRA01000831.1:0-20710 GCA_018250295.1 Spathilepia clonius | reverse complement strand
TCAGTTGGGATTCTGGTCTTATCTGGGGTGGATCACAAATGTCCATGGGCGGCAGTTGTCACTTATCATCAGGTGGACTGCATGCTTGTTTGCTACTCCATCATATAAAAAGAAAAAAATCTATGTAATGATCCATGAGGCATGGAATGATATAAAACATTGCCACAATATATTTTCTATGGCCGGCTACAAACATCAGAATTGAGCGATTTACTAAAGTACACTTAACCTCCGCTCAAGCACGCTCACGAAGCCTCAAGCCTCAAATCACACTTTCGCAGTGAAAGTATCCGTATCTACGTAGGAAAAAGACCCGTTACTGAGTAAAAGTGAAATTCTGTCATCAGTTACACAGAATGTAATGCATTTGTAATGCTCAAAAGGGCTTAAAATTGGGCATTTCTTTAGCCAGATTTTTGGTCCACAACTGTATTGTAGGAATATTCCTTAAACCAGATGTAAAATTGTATTTCGCGCAAGGAAGCTCTTTTGCTGAGTCAAGAAATGAGTATAATTCGACCAGGCAGTGAGTACCACAGTTCCGCGTTCATTGGAAGATTGTGGATGCCATATGACTTACATTTGTGGCTACCACCTTCGGGATTCATATATCTTCGTCTTCGAGAGTGGCAATGTATAATTAACTTCAGGTAGATCCCCTGTTTTATTTGCAGTTGGTTACAAATGTTCATGGATGACAGTAACCACTTACCATCAGGTGGACTGCATGCTCGTTGACCACTTTAACTTAGTAAAAAGAAAATATTTGGGATCCAGGCCGAATTACAGAAATATATATGGACTAGTTGCTACTGTCGTGTATTGTAGTCGAATATTTAGAACGTGTATTTATTAACAGAATAATAACAAATGTAAATTAAAATTACAAAAGTCGTTCATAACTTATTGTGTATATTGTTGCAGACGTACCTAACCTTACCATTCATATTGCATGTAAAATATAATTTATTCAACATAATAATATAACATAACAATGAAAACGAACATTAATAGGACAAATTACCCATAAATCACAACTATAAAGAAACAAATTAGCCATTTATTTGTATAGCATATTCATTCTTTACTGATAAAAATAATTAATGGACGCAAAATTTGCTTCTTATAACAATTCTCACGAGTGCGGGAAAAAGTCTCAAGTAAAATAAACAGTAACTTTTGTACGGTTTTCATAATAATTTTTATTATTTTATGTAAGTGTAAGTATCTTATTTGTGTCAAATGTCGTAAAAAATCTCTGTATACCTCGATTTCTTAATATTTAAATTATTATTTTATATGTGTAAGAACGGTGTCGCATCGTGACCCGTACCGCCGCCACTCCTGCCGCTATCGAGACCATTTTTCAGGCTAACGCCGGAATATGGTGCCGCAAATTTAACTTATATCTACAGACATCTCAGTGATAAATAAAACAATATCATTCTGTACAATATGTTCATAAGCATAAGCTGACACAACACTTTTAATGTCTGATGTAAATTGAGTCATATGCGGCGCGTTGCACGGCGCAAACTGCGTTGCGACGAGCGTTATTACTCATTGTCGCGGTACGACACCGCAACGCTTATGTGAATAGGGTTTAAGTTCCATTTATACGTAATATGAAAAATTCCCCGAAAGCTCTACTATTGTAACCGAACGAAGTAAAACGAAAGAGTTATTAAAGGTATGTCAATTTTCTCAACACCTAACTGGTTAAAGGGGAGCAACATAGCCTCTGGTCCTAATAGTTTAATAAAAGAGGAAACTCTTACACAGATGTACTGTAATAGGTTAGTGATGATATATTATTGATTCTTAAATGCTTGATGTGCAATAAACTTCAGGTTGGAGCGGCGATATTGAAAGTTCATCGGTCCGTGTTAAGGTTACGCGACTAGGCGGTTTGCCCTCGACCTTAACACTTCAGAATTGACAAACCTTTTTAGAAAGTTGATTTGAGTTGATGCCTAAAAAATAAATAAATTATCTGTAGGTATATAAGTGTTATTTTCTTTTAAGTAAATAACTTTCTGCGAGGTATCACCTAATTTTGTTTATCTCATAGATAAGTTATGTAATTTACCTGTTAGTTAAAATTACAGTTGAAAATACAGTTAGTTTTCATATAATATATTATTTTGGATTCCGTTCATATGTACATGTTAACGAGGCATAAGGGAAAGTGGTTATAGCGTGTGCACTAGGTCATGGTTCAGAACGTAGTGTAGATCATTCATAGAGATTATCATCGCGGATGCATGACATATGTCGGTACATTGCTCTGTGTTGTATTTCCAGAACCATTTTGTATAAGACTTATTTTAATTGTGATTACATAATCTGCTTCACAAATAGTCAGGTTCCTAATAGACTCCGGTTTTTACTGTTTGGGTACATAACCCTAAAAGACAAAAACATATTGAAGTCAGTGGAAATATTCATTAATATATGTGTATATTGATTGATCAAATGGAAATTGTATCTACGTTAGAACTTTTTTTTGTTTTCGAGAGGGAATCTTTCAAAAGATACCCAGAGTTGTGGAAGCGACGCAGGATTATGTGGGCTTTCTGACCACTATAATTTCCCCGGTGACCGTCCTTAGCGCTGCGTACAGGACTGGAATCTTCGAAGGATCGCAACTGGAGTTCTCTAGATGCGTTGACCCATCGGGCTTCTTTCAGTTGAGCATCACACTCACCACACCGTGTGGTGTTTAAGACAGTATGCGACCACGCATACCGTCGTCCTTCCTGGTGTTGGTAGCTGGACGGTTCGAGCTAAATCTGTTTCCTGCAACCTTTTAGTCGCGTCTTACAACAGGCGGAGGATACCGTAGCCCTATTTTGGTCCCGGAACTACAAGGATCCATGTCCGAATCTAGAGGTGTTTTTATAAATGGCACTAGTTTGCAAATTGGTCAATTGATATTATATAATTTCGTATAATAATGTCGTTTTCGTATTGTGTTACGGATTCAAACCGGATGGGCCTTGTTTTAGTTTGTATAATATAATGAAGGAATTATTCAGACTCACATATTATAAAAATTATCCTGTTTAAGAATGAATTGGGAAGTAGGTAAACTATTTTTGTTTATCGTGTAATAATAAAACAACAACCAATATATCTGTAGTACTAGAACAATATATAGATAGGGACTTCAGGGGTATACGTTTCTTCACGTTTTTCTTTACTATTCGAGCAAGTCATAACTAATTTCTTGGACATAAGTAACTTCAAAAAATTCAATGCTTGGGATATTTACGTGTATGTATTTTAAAGGTGGTAGAACCCTTTGTAGCTCGACTCCGGTGGCACTACCGCCACACATATTTCTGCTTATAACAGTAGTGTTAAGCGCTGATGTGTTCTGGTTTGAAGGGTGTGATAAGGGAGATACACTTAACGAGGTATTCCAACTTAGTCCTCAGGGCTAGCAACGCATCTGTGGTCGATTTCAGCTGGGATTCTGGTCTTATCTGGGGTGGATCACAAATGTTCATGGGCAGCAGTTGTCAATCAGGTGGACTGCTTGCTCGGTTGCTACTCTATCATGTAAAAAAAAGTTAAGGTTTTACAAGCTTTTACTAGCAGCTCACTACGAGTTATATCAGATTTATGTCGTATATTACTACAGAATCTTATCAATCTCTAGAGCATTGATCTATAAAACATTTTTGCATTAACATAAACTTATTCGTTTGTGTATAGCACACGACCTTTACCAACCGAACGTATCTATGTTAAAGGAATTAATAATCCTAATACCTTATTTAATGTACTCATTTCATATCAAAAGGACGGGACGGAAAATATTCAATTTTAACGGTGTGTACCTAATTCGGTTACCTGCCTTTACCGTCAGTACAAATCATTCGATATTGAACGTTATTTTCAAGGTACAGGGTTCAATTTGCGTAGCAGAATCAAATTGGGGTGCGAGAGATCTTGACATGGAGTTGTTTGCGTATGTCCAATTAGGAGGTTTTCTTTCCTTTAACAACATTCTAGTAATTGAAGGATTAATTTGTGGTAAGTAGTTAATGGATGTCGCGTAGTTAATTGACTTAAGAATTCATTGCCAACTAGAAATAATATTCTCGTAAAGTGACAAAAGAATTAGGTACCTAACGTATTCTCCAGTACTATCTCATTGAGAGGACTCCTGTGATATTCTTTCGGAGATCAGGTAGTCCTGCACATAAGGTTGAGGACGGACACCACGATATTTGGATATTTTAGTGGGTAAAATCCCATATAACATTTTATAAAAACAATTTCTTTCTTACTTATTGCTTTTTTAATGCTTATTATGTTCCGTTCTGAAATTGTACTGACACACGAGACATATCAATTGTCATCCGTTTATTACAATTTGTTTACTCAATTTTTGGGTATTTTTTTGTTTTGAAATAGCCAACGAGCATGCAGTCCACGTAATGATAAGCAACCACTGCCGCCCATGGACATTTATGTTCAACTCCAGATGAGATTAGAGTCCTCCTTAAGATCGACTCCAGAGGCGTTGCTACTCCATCAAACAAAAAAATACTAAACTTGATGAGTACTAACAAACGTTAGTTTACTTCTGACTCCTACAAATCCTTGTCATACACAGTAATTGACTTTACAAAACCGTTTACCAAGTGCAAAGATTTATCGCACCGTTGGTCACAACATCCACCTAAGTTTTAATCGATAAATCAAACTTTCTTGTCAACAGCTAACCCTTAAACTACAATTAATCTATAGTTATCAAAAGTATACTCTAACCTCTATGCCAATCTTCGGCCCAAGTGACCCTTCCAAAGTTGGCCCACTTTCAAAGTCAAATCTTAACTTTGGTTCCCTGAGTTTATGTTGCAAGGTCGTAAGTTGGATCTTATTAAACTTCTAATAGGCGAAAATTGTTTGCATCGAAACAGTTTAGAAGTGTGTTGCTAATTTATTTGCCTATTACGTCATCATTTAAATATATTTTTATATTATAGAAGTAGGAAATAAGCATGCTATGCCCTTGATGGTAAGTGGCTACTGTCACCCATTTACACCTATAATTAAGCCCAGATAAGATTAAAGTTGGCCTGGGGTCAGCGACAGATTCGTTTCTAGCCCTGAAGACTAAGTTGGAATACCTTCGATAAGTGTATCTCCATTACCACACCCTTCAAACCTAAATACAGTAGTGCTTAACATAACTGTTATAAAAACATGCTTTCTGTACTCATAGCCCCACACTAGGATTCCCTGTGTCATACCATGGACGCACACAAAGACACCTACATTCACACCTACAACAAACACCTAGACTTAGAACGGAAAACTAAATTAATGATTTAGATATATGTCTGGCCGTATGGTGACCCGTCCGCCACGCGGGTCGTCAAATAACTGTTATATACATTAAAATCCTTTGATGTCATGGGAAATGTAGAACGTGCTAACACTAATCACAATAATTAATTTCGTACCAATAGTTTAGAAACATATCACTTCATTGAAATGACAGATAACCTACATTCCACTGAATTCCCGATTGAAGTCTGAAAAACAGAACGCAAAGTTTGCAATAGTTCCATTATTGCAAAGAAATATGCACGAACATTTCGATCCACCCAGCGATTGCATCTGACACTTTAATCATCGTTTGACAAATCGCACTGAATTGCGGAAGCATCCACTGCTACTGGTGATTCAAATGAAATGCATTTGTCATCTTCGTGCATGTTTGAATTTATGCTTTACTAGACTAGCTTTGAGATGGAAGGAGCATACGAGCACACAGTCCACCTGATGGTGTATCCGCAAGAAGTATTAATTGTACAAAACTTTTTATTTTATTTTATTTTTTCTTTTAAAAATACGCATTCTACACTCACAGCCCCATACTAGGATTATCTGTGTCGTAGGTGCCGTGGACACATACTGAGACGAATACACACGCACCCAGACCCAGAACAGAAATCTAAATTCATCATTTAGATGTCTGTCTAGCCGGGGATCGAACCCGGAACCCACTGCGTGTTAGACCGGTATGGTGACCGCTCCGCCACGAGGGTCGACAAACGAAAATTATGACTAAATTATTGTTAAACAATGCCCTTATCACACCCTTTAAACGAGGATTCAGCAATCCTTAACACTCTTGCTATTAGGCAGAAATATGTGTGGCCATGGTGCCGTCGGAGTCGAACCAGAAGGGTTTTACCACCTTCACATTTAAATCGATTAAGCTTAATCTATTAATTTTTGCACGATTCACAACAAATGCCTACGGAATCCATTACATAGTTTCAGTCATGAACCGAATTTTGTAACAATATCTTAAATGTACAGTACATGAGTTGTTGTAAAACTTATCTTAATGACTAAATATTATACGTTCTTCAGAGGAAATTTTAAATCGGTTCCAGTTATCAAATGATTTCATTCATTAAATCTTGTTAGACGAATCCTATACGGAGAAGAAATAGCACCATCTTACACGCAACTGCAATAGAGGAGCACAGTAGAAGATTATTCCTGTATTTAGTATAAATAGTACCAGGAGTTCATAAACAGCCAGCAGTCATATTGGACTTCGCTCGGTGTGCAGTCGAAACTTCGCCTGTCGTTGGCTCGCAGCGTAATCGATGCTCATGTTCATGCATGTTCAGTATATCAATATTACTTGAAACTTTACCATAGTCCGGTAGTGTATACTCGTGTTGGTATTCATGTTTTACTTTAGTTTGAAGTTGGTTGTTGAACTTAAGCCGATCACAACGAGCTACTGTTTGCTCGTTGCATTATTCTCGTTGAGGTTTAAGCAAGTTATATTGCAGTTGAACATCGATTTTTCGTTACAATTTTACGAAATATTGTAAAACTTCGGTTTAAAACTATTCGATTATAACATGTAAAATGCTTAAAATTAGGCTGAGTATACACGACCCTACAGCTTTAAACCACACACAAATTAAGTCAGATAATAAATTTCTTACTTAGGCTGAAATACTGGTGTTGTTTAATCAGTTTTTGATGTATATTTGGCAAAGGGAGTTTCCGCCGGGCTAGGTGATCATGCCCGCGGAGCGGCCGTGCTCCCCACCAGTCTCAGTTCGGAGCTTATGTATGTATAACATGTTGAGAAAATTTCGATAGCGTGATTCAGAATGCGGTGGCGCCATCTCTTGATGAGTTGCTAGAAGTTTCCGTATATACATACCTCTAAAATGTTTTACTTAACGGAAGAAACGGTATTAAATATTTTTAAAATGCTAACGTATTTTTAATAATAAATATTGGATTGCTCTTTTTATACGTTAGCTTCATGCATATAAATGAGGTTTTTCGGGATGATATTGCATACAATACATTTTATAATAACACTTTCTACACTAATAGCCTCACACTAGAATTTTTCCTGTATCATAGGTGTCATGGACACATACAAAGACGAATACAAAAACACCCAGACCCAGAACAAAAATCCAAATTTATCGAACCAGAAAACGTACCACGTAAACCCTAACTACTCCGCCACGCGGGTCGTCGCAGCAGAACACGTTATAGTAAATATTTTTTTAAATAGTGAAAACTAATATCTCAAAGTATTAAAGGTCTGGCAAAACTAGATTGCAGGATTTGTAGACTAACATAAACGCTAAGCTTTAAAACATAGCAAACGAAAATGCAGTTTATCTTATGCAACCACTAGAACTCATAGGGCTCTTCCTTATTGGAAAGGCACGTCACCGGCACGACACCAGCACGGCAACGACATTAGTGAACCCATAAATAATTCTATGAAATTGTACTGCACGCTGTTTCATTGGTCTGGGACGACAAAGTGGTAGAACCCTTTGTGGTCGAATCTGGCGGCAGCAACACCACATCTATTTCTGCTTAATAACAACCGTGTTAAACGCTTGTATCTTTTGATTTGAAGTGATAAGGGAAGATAAAGGAGAATAAAGATAAGGGAGACTTATTTTATGTAAGATTTTAGTCTTATTGGGATGTGGATTACAAATGTCCATGTGCGGCAGTTACCATTCACCATCAGGTGGACTGCATGCTCGTATGCTACTTTATTATATAAAAAAATAGGATGTTGATGTTATTTTTTAGGTACGGATCCCTAAATATGATCTTATTGATGTTATTGTTATACCCGAGAAATGATTTCTACCATTAATACTTTAATAAGAAATGCTCTCCTACACTCAAAGCATCACACTAAATTTTTTATACATTCATGTAACTTGGATGTCATATAAAGAAACAAAAACGAATAACAAACACCCAAAATAAAACGCAATTCTTAATTCTTTTAATTTCATGTATTCTACTCATTAACCCATTAATGTCCCACTGGTGGACACAGGTGCAAGAATATTAGGTTTAAAGTCACAATTCTAAACTGATTAAATTTTTGTAACATAACAAAGCACAGGTTAAAGGCAGCGCTATGAGTTGTAGGGGGTCGCGAAATGACCTAAAGCGATCTGTGCGGTGGAAAAGTTTGAAAAGCACTGCAATGGACTTAATATGTACCTATTAAGAGTCCACTATTGCAGTGCTTTTATCAAACTATTATCACAAAATTCTAGCTATGTCGACGATTAAAATCCTTTGCCCCGTTTTACTATACACATACGCAAACAAACTGAAACATAATAGCATTCTGTGGCACACTTTGTGCTACTTTAAGCCACTTTGTAGAGCTAAAAAGCTGAAATGCAAAGGTATCTTTCTTTGTACTATCATTCTAGTTTTACAAAGTAGAACCACAGCGAGCGGGCGCTGTAATTTTATTTTTTAATCCCGGTCCCCGAAGTTTCCAACTAATTATGTGTTTTCTATGTTTTCTAATTAAATTGCGGGAAAGTTTACTGCGTACTTATTGTTCTCATTGAAATAGGTTTTGTGGGAATGCGGTGGAAATTCTTTTATTGCGAATTTACAATGGTAGGTGTGGTTTGGATTATGATTCGCTGTGGCGGTTCAGGTTCAGTATAGGTGATGGCTTCTTTGAAGTCTTTAAGGTAGAAACCTTTATGGTTCGACTCCGGATACCGCCACACTTATTTTTGCCCTAAAAGATTAGTGTTAAGCGCTGTTGTTGCGCCAATTTGCAAAGTTTAATAAGGGAGACATACTTATCCAAAGCATTCTACTTAGTTTTTAGAAGTAGTAACGAATTTCATTCTTATCTGCAATAGCGCCATGAAAACAAACGAAAAGCGGTACTTTCGTAATTTTAGCATGTCTTTCTAAAATTGGTAAATTGAGAATCATTTGTCGGAATAGATACATCTGATAATTTTCTTAGTCCAATAGATACTTACTGGTTTCGCACCAATTCCCGAATGGAAGAAATCTCAAACTACATACAAAGTGTGCAAACTACTTACCATGAAGTGGGCAAGGTGCTTACACCCCTAATGTGCCTTAGGGTAGCTTAAAACGTTTACATTATTGGCCGTAAAGACCTTCGAACGTACACTGTTTGCGAACAAAAAATGAGCGCTTATTATATGTAGGGATGTGAAAAAGAATATCGTCACCATATCTCATAGATAGGTACGATGTTGATACTTAGATAAAAATTTCTTACAGTATAGTAGCAGTAAATAAGCCTGATATCCATCTGACAGAAGATGGTAAGTGCCGTGCACGGAAATCTCTAATTAAGCTTAGATAAAATTAGAGTCAAAACAATCAATTTAATTGTCGCCTCTCATAATGAATATGATTTATGTTACAGTTCACGCCGACCAAGTACGACTGATAGAATCTACAAATTACTAGGCGAATTCTTAAACATCTATGTTTTCTAACTTCACCGTGATCACAAGCAATAACAGTAACTAACAAATTATAAAAATTTGAAGTTCAACTAATCAACTGAAATCCAATTAGAACACGATGTCCTCACATATTATTGCATTTTAAATGACAATTAACAAATTTGATAAATATCACTGTATTAATGAATTCAATAAAATATCGGTACCGCTTAATTACTTCAAATATATCTGTACACACTGGCCATCCCTACTACAGTAAAGACGCAGGAAGGGTTGAAACGATGGCGGTCATAAACATTACCGGCCCAAGATTCCCCCAGGGGTATAAAAGGCTTAGGTAAGTTCAGGAGATGTCATTAATTCGTGTCCCTTATCATTATTTTCTTCCTCTGAATTATATCATTGGCTATATTTTTCAGGGCGACTAAATAGAGCATATCTTGCTTCGTGCCAGGTGCGGAAAGATAATTACGTTATAAGATTTAATATAATATAAATCATTTTACAATTTAATATTACATAATGTAACGTTTCTTTATTTTAATTAAATTTGTTTGATTATCTAAATTCCGCATAGAGGCAATTTTTTTTTAATAGTTGTATATAGTTATATTCGTGCAAATAAATGATTTCATTTAATTTGATCTCATTTGATTCCCAAATAGGTATGATACTTTGAATTAACTTCCATTTCAATTTAACGTAATTATTATACAAAAACTTTTTGGAGTGAAAAATTCATATATTTTTAAATTACTACTATAGAATTTTTTATAAGAAATTACAGGCATTTTGGTAACCAGCATACTTCCCATAAAAAGCGTTGTTAAAGGATACATTTTCGAAAATTCTTTCTAAGTTCATCTAAGCGGAGTCCGTATAATTAAAATGTTTCAGTAAAGAGTCTAGAAAAAAATAATTAGCTGAGTAGTTTGTAGTTTGTTTCTCACGTAGAAGAACTTTTATAAACTTCTTCGTATATACCAGGCAGCAGTAACTCTCGATGGAGGAAATAGAAAATTATAGTATCATGAATTTTTTTCTTATTGTGTGGGAGTAGCAATTGCGCATGCAGTCCACCTAATGATGGGTGGTCATTATCGCTCATAGATATTATACAACTGTCGTCATCAACAGACCCACAGCTGGGTATGGATCTCCCCGGATCAGAGTGAGATTAGGTTGTAGTAGGTACACCGCGTTGGCCAACTGCGAATTGGTAGACTTCACACACTTATAAGAACATTTTTTTGAAATATCAAAGGCGTATAGGTTTCCTCGCAATGTTTTGAAGGCGAAACCTTAGAGGAAGATGAAAAAAACCTTCCAATACGCACCCCGGACCCCGGACACCATGACTGAGATGTCAAGTTTCAACCAGTAAGTCACAGCTTTTATGGTATAAAAAATATCTGTATCGAATGTTACTTAACTAGTAATTCAACGAGTGCTGTAAATACTTTAACAACTGTATAGTTGTTAAAGTATTTACAGCGAAGTACGTATGTACTTCGCGGCTTAAAAACAAGAGATTTGAGTTACCCAACAATACCACTTAACTCAATCAGTTAACGTGCTGGCAATACATTAACAAGTCGCTCCCAAAATTTGCTTAAGGGTATGGTCACTGTAGACTGCGATCTGTTTGATATGAACGTGAAGTTTTATTTATGTTTTTTTTCTATGATGGAGTAGCAAACGAGTAAGCATTTCACCCGATGGTAAGTTGTCACTGCCACCCATGGACATCTGTAATCGACCCCTGATAAGAGTATAATCCTACCTGAGGTCGACCACAGGTGCGTTGCTACCCCTGAAGTCTAAGTTCGAATGCCTCGGATAAGGGAGTCTCCCTTACCGCACCATTCAAACCAGAAGACAGCAGCGCTTAACACTGCCGTTATTAGGCAGAAATAGACGTGGCGGTGGTGCCGCCGGAGTCGAATCACAAAGAGTTCTATCACCTTTTACTCTCTGAAAAAGTGCGCGGCATACTCCAAAGTTATGATAAAGGCATAGTTTAAAATATACTTATTCGTGTTCAGATCAGGTTGTTCCGAAGTAGTTTTATCCTGACTTTATAAAATCACTTTCCGCACTACAAAGCTCACTTTATATCTTGCATTACATTACATTTAACGTATCAGACACTGGCGATGGCAGACAAAACAATAATTATCTTTATAATATTTTGACAGCTACGGCACGTGCCTACGCGGTTGTGCTACGGTAGATATAAATACGCCGGTACACATTGCATAGGAGAATACTTTTCTATCTTTCACGGCACGCATCTGTCGCGCTCTATGTTTGCTGAAATTAACGAACTCTAATGATTAACATCATTAACTACTTACTACGCAGTATAATCATCTACCGATTTTTTAAAAGACGCTTTTGACATTCACAGCCCCACACTGAAATTTCCTTTGTCGTGGGTGCCATGGAAACACACAAATATGAATACATAAACACCCAGACCCAGAACAGCAACCTAAATTCATCACAGATATATATCTGTCTAGCCCGGGATCGAACCCGGAACCCACTGCGTGTCAGATCGGTATGATACTCGCTCTGGCACGCGGGTCGTCATTTTAATACAAATGGTAGCTACAGATGCATATAATTAGAAATCAATGATAATTGTACGAACTGCATAGTCTCTAAATAATAATGTTGACCTGCAGATACATTATTATTTCGAAACTGTGGTAAAGTACAATTATCATTGATCAATAAAAATATGAACTGAACAAATCGTCCAAAATCTTTGCACAGCTACAAGCTTATACAAAAGACGTCTACAATTTGCACAAGATTTCATTAAGATTGAAAACAGATTATCCCGAAATGATCCAGGGGGAATACGACGAGGAACAAAACGCTTAGCCCGTCACGTCAATAAATTATCTATTTAAGTGACACGTGACAAAGCTATTGACATGTGTCCAAAGTCACTAACTATTTGAAAAGGGTAAAAGGTACGGATACAGAGTTTGCACGGTAAAACCGTTTCCATACTCCGATCCGATACGATGTATTTTTAGAAACAAAACAAACCGACAAAATTCGATTTTTAATTGTATTTCCAAGATATATTTCGAATTGTTTTTACATATTTATTATAAACTTTGAAAGGACGTTTACGGTCTTCTTGGTCGTATGTGACCACCAAAACCGTGCCTAGACTTAGGATAATCTTTTGATGACAATAATGGTGATTTGATAATAGTGGTCATTATCAATAGTACAAAATTACACCGATCGACGTTACGAGAAATGTATGCACATACATGTGTATTAAAATTTGACCACACTATTTTAATTCAATTTCTTTAATTTCATTTTATTGACATTATTATAATTATATAGTAATCATTTGTAACCTGTTATCTTTAATTATCTTTTTTTAATACAATAGCTAACACTAGATTATATCGGCTAATTTCGATATATTTTTTACATGCTGCTTAACTAAACTTATTTGCCATGTAACTATTTCCTTAATATCTACAAAAATCTAAAAAACAATGCAGAAAAAAACCGGTTCCGACACCGGAAGCAGATCGGAGACGTAAAAACGGTCTAACCTGGTTCCTATGTACGTACCCTTAGGGCGTCGAAAAGTTGGCCGACAATGACAAAGTTACCTGATGAGCCCCGTTCGAAAGTTCGGAGGGTTTTCGTTCCGTAAAAGGTTTACTGTCCTAGATTTTTATGCAGGGGACAAATGTTGAGTTATAACCCTGTTGCTTATAGGAGAATTTGGGTAATGATTCGGAAATGTCGGCCATTGTAGGTGTAACACGCTGAGTTTGTGTAGACAATAGCATTCAAATACACGGTATTAATATATTTAGTATTTCTGTGTAGATTGAACCTGTTATTACGAAGTTAAATGGAATAAATGGTTGATTGGTAAAATTCCAAGCTAAAATATCTAGATAATCGTATTTACAGGATTACCAAAGTGGATTGTGAAGTCTACGAGCATTGAAAATGTAGTTAAAAGGTCGGTCGGAGTTTTTATTATTTTTTTAATTATGTAAATAGCAAACGAGCATGCAGTCCACTGAGAGGAAATGAGAGGGTTGAGAATCTCGTACAACATATTGCTTTACTGTTAAACGAAGTGTTTTCATAGTTTTACGTTCTAAAACAAACGGGACATTTTAAAAAATACATTTTAACTGGAATTGTTCCTTTAGGTATTGTTGTTTTAGTTTTATTATTAAAGTATCTGTGGCTCTCCAATATCCAAATGCTTATTTTGTTTCTTTTTTATATTATGAAATCAGTCTACATGATGGTAAGTGAGAACTGCCGCCAATGGACATTTGTAATCCACCTTGATAAGATTTACATTCTGCCTATGATCTATCATAGATGCGTTGATATTCTTGAGATCTAAGTTGGAATGACTCGGATAAGTAGGTCTACTTACCACACAATTAAAACCAGAAGACAAAAGCGCTTAACACAGCTATTATTAGGCAGAAATAGGTGTGGCGGTAATGCCGCCGGAGTCGAACCATAAAGGGTTCTACCACCTTCATATTTCTGTTATTACTTTGAGTCGGTCGCACCCGTAACACTGGCGTCACTCTGACACCATCTCGGATTTATTGACCTTTGACATGAATGACGGGGCATTAAGAGAATTGGCCAGACGACGCTACTCTTGTTCTTTTTAGTCTTTAGATCTTATTTACTGGCGTAACACCGAACGCTGGAAGAAAAGCTAGATTGTGTAGTGGTTGTTATGACGACAGGTTAAAAAATAACGTGCATACCTCACGTGTTCCGGTGGAATGCAGTGTTTGTTATAATTCCTAAACTCTAAATCAGCTGGAAAGTAAAACAGTGAGTGTTTAAACTGATGTGAAGCTTCATTTGTTTGTGTCCTTGTCTCCCCGCTCGACTACCCACGCATAACCTTAGCCTGGCAACTGCTTCTGGTGAAGATAATACACCTTTATATATATTACGGTACGACTTATTATTAATTGGTAATAATTAATTGACGACGCTTTTCTTCCCATATCCTGTCTCTTGGTACTATACAGTTGAATGTCTTTGAATTAAACTAGTTTTAATGTAACTAGCTAGAGTGACGAAATGATCGTGTAAGTTGTAAGATTCGTGCTCCTTAGTATATTCCTCGAGTTACATCAACTTCCCATTTCACATTGTACGTGAACCAGCCATGCAACTTTGAAATTAATGATACAAATTCATATTCAATAACCTGCCTTTAATAAAATGAAACGACAAATTTTGCCTTCAAAGAAACTCAGAGAAGTCGAACGGAGACCGGCAATATTTCACCCCAGCATTGGTTTTGGCATACTGACAACTTTTCCATTAGTTATTGGAACTTAGAATTGATTTCTGGTTAAAACTTAGCCAGTTAATAAATAAACAAAGTAAATTTATTTATTTTTATATCTCAAGAACAGGTGTATAGAGTAATGGAAATAATCGCAGAATTGATACATTTTGTTAGGTAACGGGGACTCACGATACGAAGTTCTGATTTCTTAGCTGCCGATATTTCGGACCGTTGACGAGCACTAGTGGTAGATTAATCAATCTTCCCAACGTCTACTTTATTTTTCTTTTTTAGGTTCCATATCACGACACACAACACTAACTGTATCTCTGCGCACCGCACTTTGAACTATTTTTGACTTACATAATTACTTGTCAACGGATGCTCCCCGCCACAGCAGTTCCGCCGTGACCACGATCCATGCAACTTGGTCGAAATATCGGCAGCTAAGAAATCAAAACTTCGTATCATGAGTACCCGTTACCTAACAAAAACATATTATGCAATCTATACAATGGAACATTATTTTGTATTTTTTTTCGAGGTATTTTCTTAGAATTAAGATTTATTATCATTGGCTTGACTCCGGCGGCCCCACCGCCACACCTATTTTTGGCTAATAACAAGTGTTAAGCGCTGCTGTATTCTCGTTTGAAGCGTGTAGTAGATAGATTTACTTACCCGAAACGTAATAACTTTGTCCTCAAGGGTAGCAACGTATTTACGGCCGAACTCAGATAGGACTATAATCTTATCTGGTTGATCACAGATGTTCATGGTCGGCAGTGTCCATTCATCATCAGCTGGACTACACGCTTTGCTACTTCAATACAATAATATTGATATACTGATCTTATTCCATTTTCTACTGCTAAAACCAATACAGTCGTGAACCACGCCACAAAGTAAAGCTTTTCATTTTCCCAATTGAAATCCGAAGAACTCTATGAGAGGCTGCGTCGTCGGGCGATGGGAAACCGAACAATAATATCTAACTCAAGGAAGGAAGCATTCGCGCATACAAAAATGAAATATTTATTTTTATTACACAACAATAGATCTTGTTGGTCGAATTTGAGATTTTGTTTAGCAAACATGCAGTCCAACTACATAGATAGCTCGGACTTTGTTACTTATTGTTACTGTACAGTCTTATTGTGCAGTCACTAATGCATGGAACTTAGTAATCAACTACAAAAATGAGTGAACTCTTTGTGGTTTGACTCCAGAGGCATCACTAATACACCAATTTCTATTTTATAACAGCAGTTATTATCACGCTGCTGTATTTTGGTTTGGAGGGTATGGCAAGGGGTGCATACTTATCCGAGGCGTTTCAACTTAGTACCCATGAGCATGCATCTGTGACCGATCTCAGGTAAGCTTTTAATCTTGTCGGATTTTGATTACATCTCAATATGCGGCATTTGTTACTTACCATCAGTTGCACTGCATACTTATTTAACAGTCCAAATCAGGCTTGGATACTTGTTTGCTCGTCATTGAGGTGTATGGAGCGGTTAATTGCAATAATGATTACGACTACCGTTATTTTGCTATAGATCAGAATAGGAGTAGGAAACTCCATATTACTACACATCTTAAATGTACATTTTCTTTTAACCGATCTATTTGGCGTTCCTCCTAAAATTTTAAAACCTTTCATGGAAGTACTTTGTACCGCGCGGGAGAGCTCGTTATATAAAGTCGGTAATAGAACCAGGGTTCCTTAGCGCAGGTGGCTTTCGCGCGACGCTATTATGAAGATAAAACTTCTGAACATGTACCGTGGAACCGTCGGACGTACTGAGTTTATGTTTTGAAATAAAGGCTGAAGTATGCACTATGTATACAGCTGATAAGTAAATCCTGAAATTTGTACCCGGCTTTGTTGTAGGCCACATTGTATTGGGTCTAGATTTTAAGGCATCAGTGTAAAGTAACCCGATGTCGAAAAATCATAAATGTTAATAAAATTAAAAAATTACGAGTGAATGTTGAATTTGCAAATTTGTAAATAAACCCTGAAAGTTAGACGCAGTTACATTTTAGGACACATTGTTCTGAGTTTAGGTTTTAAGACAAAAACCATTATGTTATATTTAACACTGCAAATAAACCCTGAAATTCGTACACAGGTACATTGTAAGCTACATTATATTGAGTTTATGTTTTAAAGTAAAACAGTGCAAAGTTTAAACACCATGTGAATAGATAGAAACGTGGACACAGTTACATTATATCCGTTCCGGCAAAGAATGGGATAGTGTGGTCTCCTCTTGGGACTATGTTGTGCTCGCGAAGGAGCACGCGTAACTGGTCAGAGTGTGCGCAAATCCCGCGAGGAGGAGGCGCCGTGAGCGCACATAATGCTGTCCAGTGCAGTTTCCTAGAGTTTTCAGACGAGAATAGAGCTATCCTGCTTGTAAGAGGCGACTAAAAGGAAGCTTGAGCTGCAAAGATCAAGAGTGGTTCGAACCGCTAGGTCAACGATCCCGCGAAGGACGACGGTATGTGTGGTCGCATACCGTCATAAGCACGATATGATACGTCGTGAAACATATGAAGAGTATTTCCCACGGACCGTGTCTCACTTAATACACTTGAAGATGTAAATCGGGCCTTATTTGTACCTATATTTTCTATCGAAGTATTTTAAACTTCGTATTTTAAAATGAACACAATTTGACTAACTTATTGTTTGTAGACTAAACTAAAACAATATTTTAACAAAGTACAACAATTAACAAGAGAATTAAATTTTCAAGTGTCCTAATGAATAGCTAATTAAATTTGAATAGTCTATGGCAACTTTAAAATTCATGTCAAAGTACGAGTACTTTGAAACTTTATAGTCAAATTAGACAACTAACCTTTTGTAAAATTCAACACAAAGTTAGTCAGGAGTTACTTAACCTTTTGCTCGCCAACTAAAATCAATTTTACTGATCACTTTGTAGCCAAAGTATAGGATTTCTCCTTATAAATTAATTGGAAATTCGATCTACATCAGACCTCTTCGATTATTCGTTTATTTTAATATTTCAATCACATATATTTTTTTAAATATAGTACAATTTTTGTTGGTACTACTATTGACGGTTTCATTGGCTCACTATTATGTACTCATATGTATTAGCTTTGCCTTACGGTTTTACGTGTGTTTACAGTGATTCGTGTAATGTGATATACATACACAGTTTAAACTTTCATCTATTTATGGCCAATTTAGTACACCTCCCTTATACATGAAACTCCGTACTTCGGTACTGTACTCTATGTTCAGGTCAGTCTTCGAAACAACTGCACCGGTTTTTCAAACAACTCACTTGTAGGTAGCTGATGTTATAAGGAGAACTTAGGCTTTTAACTTTAAAAAAAATATTAGGGTTGCGCGCAAATAAAATTGTACCTAACGGTAAATTCTACCGCGCGCACCCTTTTTTGGTTGAAATTGTTGAAGGTATAAAATTTCGGCCATATGTGTGTGTGTGTTTGTGTGTCTCTGTGTGTATGTTAGTGTGTGTATGTGTGTGTAGGCCGGGGATCGAAACCGGAACCCATTGCATGTCAGACCAGTGTGGTGACCGCTCCGCCGTGCGGGCCATCGTTATTCCAAACGTTTATATAACCGACTACAATTCGGTTTATTCTTTGTCGTTGTTCCTTTTGCAATTGTAGAGAGTTTGTACCGTATTTTGGAGCATAGCTACATCTGTTTTGTTTATGGCAAGAGCGAACCTCATTTCTTTTTAGGTATGTTTCTGTTGAAAATGTATGTATAAAGTCGAAGCCCTCACGTACTTTTCATTTTACACTTGCTTAGTTTACATATTCGTAATAAAATTCCGTATGCAAGTCTGCTTTGAAACGCATATGGAGTGTGTCAAACTTGTTTTATTTTTTGTAGCTGTATTCGTGTAGAAGTTATGGAGAGCAATGTACTATACCAGACTAAGTTTTTTATTATTTATTGTATAAGTATCCAATTTTGCGTTTAATATTTCTCAATTTGATTGTGCTTATAACAGACTGAACGAAATTACTTTTTTATTCATTCAAATATATATTCGTAGTTACTTTTTATATTCATGCTTACATACTAAGAGTCTATGTGCAGTAGGTGTCATGAACATACCTAAAGATTACATAGGCAGCCGAATTTATAAAATTATTTAAAATTAATTATTTACAATAAGTTAAGTGATAACGTTGCCGTAGATCGAACTCGGAATATAGTACATCCTGCGGAACAAAGCATACGTAAAATTAATATTATGTCTAGTTAATTGTAAACAATTCTTCAAATATTGAACAGTTTTAAGAGGTCCCCCCTCTGACAGATTACATAGGCACCCGGATTTATAAAATAATTTAAATTAATTATTTACAATAACTTAAGTGGATATGATAACTTTGCCGTAGATCGAACTCGGAATATAGTACGGAACATAGTAGAACAAAGCATATGTAAACTTAATATTATGTCTAGAAAATTGAAAACACTTCTTCAAATATTAAACAGTTTTAAGAGGGGGGAACTAAATAGATCTTTAATCAAATGCGCATGAACTACCACGGAACAATATCCATTAATTTCACAATAAACTTATGTAACTATAATGTATGTAAATGGTTTATTTATTATGTTTCGTGTATAAGGGTAATGCTACCGCAAATGAAACGAAAGCCGAATTAATATTAATAGCTTGTTAAAACTTAAATTAGAAACACATTTTACGATCTATTTTCTCACAACCTTACTCGGGGATTAGATTTTACACACATAGCGTTCTGAAGCATCGTATGTTGTGTGAGAATTTCGTAAATGTTCCTCGTATTCTCCAAGCGTAGCTGTGAATAGCTGGCTTGCGGCACTCGGTATAATGCGAGGAAAATAACCTTAAATGTTTTAACCAACTTGCTCGGAATAAGGTCGTGCGTAGTGCTTTTGCTATCATATTTATTATATATATTAGGGTTGGATTTTTTAAATTTATAGTGTAGAAGTAGTAAACGATAAGTCCACTTGATGGTAAGTGGTAACAGCCATGGACACCTGTAAGCAACTCCAGATAACATTAGGTTCCTACCCAAAATCGACAAGAGGCGCGTTGTACCTATGAAAAAAGTTTAAAAGCTGGTAGAACTCTTTGAGATTCGACTTCGGCGGTAACACCGCCACACCTATTTTTCCCTTATAACATCTGTGTTAAGCGCTGTTATCTTCTGGTTTGAAGGATGTGGTAAGGGAGACTGACTTATCAGAGGCATTCCAACTTAGTCTTCAGGGGTAGCAACGCGTCTGTGATCGACCCTAGGTAGGATTCTAGTCTTATCCGGGGTAGATTACAGATTTCCATGGGCGGCAGTTGCCACCAACCATCAAGTGGACTGCATGCTCGTTTGCTACTCCATCATATAAAAAAACTAAGTTGGAACGCCTCGGATACCAGACCAAAATACAGCAGCGTGTAACACTGCTGTTCGTAGGCAAAAATAGGTGTTGTGGTACCTGCAGAATCAAACCACAGTGTTCTACTGCCATCAATATCTGCATACGCTAGAGAAT
>DWRA01000830.1:0-20710 GCA_018250295.1 Spathilepia clonius | reverse complement strand
AAATGTCCATGGGCGGCAGTTGCCACTTACCATCTGGTGGACTGCATGCTCGTTTGCTACTCCATCATATAAAAAAAATGTAGCAGACATATGTCAAATGTTGGCATATATTTAAAATATTTTCAAGACAATAACAATTTGCGTAATAATGGTGCTTTGGGCAATGATCATGGCTGGTGAAGTTAGCGTACTTGACGGTTACTGGCCACGCTCCGCGGTTTCACTGGCATTTAAAAATCAAAACCATTTATTCAAAGTTGATTCATATAGAACTCTTTCTGAACGTCAACAAGCTGCCATCGCTTCGGAAAATGTTTCACTATGGAGAAGCTGCGCGAGAAACTATACGTGTGTATATGTTGGAACATTTCAAAGCAGTAAAAATATATATGTAATTTAACATAAAGGTACTTTTAAATAATAGTTTTTTGTGGAGCTGGAGTCACGTGTCAATTATAAAACATTACTCAAATTTAACCGAAAATTTATATCTTCGTTAGTTTTCACAAAATTGGTCGCGGGTGGTAGCTTTTGTTGCAGAACACACAGTCCACTTGATGGTAAGTGGCAACTGTCGCTCATGGACATTGGTAATCCACCCCAGATACGACTAGAGTCCAATCTGAGGTCGACCACACATGCGTTGGAACCCCTGACGACTAAGTTGGAACGCCCGGGATAAGTATGTCTCTCTTACCACGCCCTTCAAACTAGAAGACAGCAGCGCTTAACACTGCTGTTATTGGACAGAAATAGACTACACATTGAAAGGAAATCGTTTCAAATCCCTCTCTACAACTAACTAGGCGAGCGTCGTTCAATCTCTTCGATAGATCTAAATTGATTCAGAAATAAACGCTCCACGTCAAAACATTATCATATGTGCGTTCAATAAAATTAAATGTTTATCGAGAATGGCTCACATAAAGCAATTCACTGGCGCGTGTTATTGTATTTCTAGACTATTCGCTGCCCACGGTTTTGGTTACGTATCGTTTTATACGCAGTCGATTTGGTGGTAAGTGATCAATTTTGGACGTCTGTAAACATGGTCAGCTGTTATAGCCTAGTGGTTGAATCACGGCATCAGTCTAGGGGTCCGAGGTTCAAACTACAACTAAAAAACTACAAAAATCAGAGATGCGTGCCTAGGGCACGCACCTCTGATTTTTCGAAGTTATGTGCGTATTATAAATTAATTATCATTTGCTATAATGGTGAAGGAAAACATCGTGAGGAAACTTGCACACATGAGTTCTTTAAAAAAAAAAGTTCTCAAAAAGTGTGTGAAGTCTATACCAATTCGCACTTGGCCAGCGCGGTGGACTATGTCCTAACCCTTCTCGCTCTGAGAGGAGACCCGTGCCCAGCAGTGGGACAGTGATGGGTTGACGATGACGATGACCCCAGTCATAAGGGCGGTGGGCAAGGAAATTCGGGTCTCAAGGATACCCTCTTTGCCCGGGCATATTCTCGGATACATTAAAGACCAACCCCACTCTTTAGTGGGGGTCCTCATGTGGCGTTAATCACAGATTTCCAGTGGTGACAGTAGCCAATTACCATAAAGTGGACTGCTTGATCGTTTGCCACTTTACAATAAAAAAGAATACGAGATCGACTCGCACTTGGCAGATTTTTTCGTCAACAGAATGTTTTATGACGTCCAGTTATAAAAAATATCTAGAGAACCAGTACGTGGCCAGTACCAGGCTAACTTGTTTGTAGCGTTGACGATACCTACAAAAACACGGTTAAACAATTTACAATTATAATGTAGCTTCAAACTAATCTGTTGTAACGCGTGGCTTCCAAATATTAAATATTATATCGTAGGTGCCGTATTTGTGTATGTACGTGCACAAAATACAAAATTGTACAATACTATATAACTTAACATTCGCTTATAATCCAATATTCTAGCTGATAACCCAGCGGTGGAGTATCCGCCACACAATCACTTCTGAATTTTCAAAATGGTGTGCGTATTAGAAATTAATTATCACTTCCTATGACGGTGAAGGAGAACGGTAACATCGTAAAGAAACCTACATGCCAGAGAGTTCTTTAAAAAGAGTTCTTTAATGTGTGTGAAGTCTACCAATTCGCACTTAGCCAGCGCAGTATACTATTGCCTGAACCCCTCTCGCTCTGAGAGGAAACCTGTGCCCAGCAATGGGACAGTAATGGATTGACAACGACTACGACGACGATTCTAGGTAAGTGACGCTAGGTTATACGCTTCTTCATTAATTACTTCTCATTGATGAGGATTGTGAGGTTCGCCATTTAAGATTTTTGCAGTGGCTGTTTTGTTAAAACGCTGAGTAGGCTTGGCGGCAAATTTGGGGCTAACTGTGTTAGTAATATATAACTTAACACTCGCTTGTAGTCCAATATTCTAGCTGATAATCCAGCGGTGGAATATCTGCCACACACTCACCTCTGATTTTTCAAAATATCATTGTAATCTAGGACAAAACTATCCAAGGTGTCTGCTACGTGATTCCAATTTACCACGTGCAAATTTATGTTGAAAGGTTATAGTGTGGTAAAAAATGAACTTCAGCATCGAATTGTAGAGATCTTTAGGGGCAATAAGATTTGAATAGCATACCGTAGTAAGTGTGTAATTTCCACATCTGGATTTTTTCCATGGCTTTCGGTGTTCAGTGACATCCGCGCCCTGTTGTACCACAACACAATGTGTTTACTCTTTAATGTGACGAGAACTACGTCGGCCCATCGTGTCGGGCTGCGTCCACGGGTTCGCTTGATTTTTACTTTGCTGGTGACTATTAACTTTTATATTTCGACTCCGGCAGCAGCACTGCCACATGTCTGCATAAAAACAGCTGTGCTTAACGATGCCTTATTCTGGTTTGGAAGGTGTGGTACGTCAAACATACTCCTCAGACCAACTTCATCTTAGCTACTTCTACACAATAAAAAAATATTTGCTAAAATGTCACCTCTCCTAGCAATATCATTGAATCGCTCTCTCTGAACACAATCGTAGAGCGTATGTTATGATTTTAACTAATTAAAATTAATACATTAGTCGTATAGGCTGTTCCAGTTATATCTAAAGTTTTAAAGTGGCGACTTTTGCTTTAGTTTTACCTACTTATGGACAGTATGTGCATATGTACCTTGTTTAAGTCACATCGTTTACATTTGATTAGTTTATACACTAAATATAGTAAATAAAATATTGGAAACAAAAACGTCAGTTCATTTCTTCAGACTTAATAATAAGTCTCCATATTTTAACACTTAAAAATATACGCTACGAATTGATAGCCTCTTTCCATTGAGAAATCGGTTTAAAAACTTAACAGCTCTTTTATTTTCTGTATCTGCTAACAAAAAAGTTAAGTTAAAGGTTACAGGGAAGAAACTTGTAAACGGACAATAATATTTTCGTTCGCATTTTTTACTTTAATATCGTTACCCAAACAATGGCATCGCGTATCTATCGACTTCGAATCGATACGGCGAATCAAAACTTTCTAGTGCTTTGTTATATAAAAACATTAAACTTTTCACGTAGGAGAAACTAATACGCTTTGTTTTTGCATTTCGTTTAATAGACAGAGGTGTATGAAAATACACACGTTGTATACAAGAGTGGTTTAAACATAAACAGTTTTTTCCTTTACCATGGCCATGATTTTATGTCACATATGTCTGAGCTAAGAAAGGCTGTATAGTGCAAATCATAATGATATAAGCGTTGCCACATTGCGTCGATTTTACACATAGACTGAGTAAAAATAGACTGATTGTCACTGCATCCAGATTGAGCCGAACAAGGGCATCTTATAATGAGACTTCGTGGAGACTTCACAAAAGAGGTGCTAAAAAGTAATCAAAGAGTTTAAGTCCGTTATTTGGTTGTCTGTGGTTTTAGAAATGAATGTTAATGCAATAATAAAATTTAGATACTAACATTTCGGCCTTCATAGAACCTTGCCAATCAAACTGCGAAGTTAGCACTGAGGCGGCCTAGCTAATTACCAATTCTAGTAGCAACCGGCCTTGCACTGGAGTATAATTTTGATAACATTCGAATACTTACTCTTATCTATCCGTACAATATTGTTAAAAAATTGAAAAAATAAACAGATTTTTCAATTAAAATATTGAGTAAATTACCAACTTTTACGAATTTGCCAACATAACCAATTAAAAAAAAAGTATTTTTAATGCATGCCAGTCAACCTAGTTTATATTGTACATAATTAGTTGACAGTTTTAACTGAAATTGCTAAGTTTCTGAAGTTTGATCTAGATAATTTCTTCGAAATCCGCAGAATACAAAATGTCATAAGAAATAAAAGAAATTAATTAAGTGTATCATTTTATAAAGACATCAGCATTTACGACGCAATATTATGACCGCAAATGTTAATTATCTTTATATTTGTTTTTTATTATTTGTCTTTTTGAGATAATTAGCAGGTTATTGGTGCAGGTAACTATAAGTGTTAACTGTTCCTGAATTACGCAATTACGATTATAATTCAATGGTATCCTTAATATAATAGGTGCTCATTCTCGAAGTGGAATACTCGGTTGTATAGGAGTCTATGTAGTATGTCGTCGGTGTTGAGTCAGACATGTTTTAAATGTAGTGCCAATATATTTTTCAATACGTTTTGTTACATTTACCGTTCGGTTAGTTCATTTATCCAATAGAAATATAGGTAAAATAAATTGTAGTAGACGGTTAGCTATTAGACGTAGCGGTACTAAATTTCAATAACATGAATCGTGAAACAGATAGATAAGAGACCTGACAACTTAACTATTTTACTTTGAAGATATATAGTGTTGTTATATAGACTTTTAAACAGCATATATTTCGTCACGTCACTGTTTAGCATTTTTTGACAATTCAGTGTAAGGCCAAAACTGATCCGATTTATACTAATAACAAAGTGACGGGTCTAAATAATTGCATGTAATCATCGTCCATTATGTAACTGTTAATTAGATGAGTATTTTTAATTGTGTAACAATTATTTCGCTAATTGCCAGCTGTACGTATCGCAGCAATCGATTCGAGGATTAATCATGCGTCGTATATATGCGTCACAGTTAACTTTCGCCACATTTCGTTGTCAGGGCCAACCGAACTACGATCAGACATTGAATCGAAACTAGCTCGCTTCGGACAAATCACATTCATCACTTCGACGACACCAAGGCCGAGACCACTCTTAATCCACGCTACCTCTTATTATGACAGGTAACAACAAAGCAACTACCTCTGATTATGATTCGTCGTAAACATACAGCGCAGAGACGAGTGATTTTTCGCGAATTAATAAAACATTTCAACACAATAGATGGCGAAGTTTCTATTATCATCTTTTATGTATAAACGACTGACGGAAGACTAGGAGGAGACCTTGATATAGTGGTATGTTAGCAGACGTCGGCTCGAACAGCTGTTCGGGCCACGGCTGGGCCCCGCAGGCGGCCGACAGCCAAGACCGCGGCCGTCGCCTCTCGCTCCCGACTACTCCCAACAGACACACGACTTACTTGCAAAGGATCCGCCAGAAACATCCGAAACTGCTGCCATTTGGAACTTCACCGGCGTACGAAATAGTCATCTCGAGTACAGCTTTTTAACAACTTTTAAATTAATATTTATTTATACACACACACGTTTTGTTGGCGCGAGCTTGAAGCGAGACACACGCGGAAAATTAAATACGTTTTAGAAAGTAATAAAAAGTTTGTTGACGTTAGTTACTAAGGAAGGCGAAGGGAAGTTATTATGTAAGGAGTACACTGTTATTTAGTTACATTATGATGAAGTGTTATGCACTCAGCCTTCCCCGAATTGTTATAATACATAAAGGAAAGGCGCGCGAGAGCACCGTTCACAATGTAGGGGCAACTGTGACTGATGAACGATACTTGCTTGGTATGGTATGTTGCTCAAGTTACTCGCTGTTTACTGATGCGTGTAACGCTGCGCAGGCGCTGCCACCACAGGTTCTATAGTAGGCTCGTTCCACGCAATCACACATGGGTGCCACAAGATGGCGCTTGGTACAATACAAGTAACCTTCGTTGATTGTACTAACAAGCGCTTCAGCCAATAATAAAAGACTATTAAGTTTACATGAAGACAACAAGTCTTAATATTATTAATACGTACGTCAATAACCTACACAATTATTTGTTATTCATAATATTACATACGTTTTTAACAGAAATTATAGCGGAAAATTGTTCGAAAATTTTTATATTAAGCTTTTTTCAAAATAATGTAAACACATATTTTTAGTTAACAATAAACTTAAACTTCATCACATTTTATAAATAAAAAATAGTTTAAGTAAATTACAAAAACCGACCAAGTGCGAGTCGGACTCGCAGGCGAAGGGTTCTGTAGCATTATCATTAAATAGCAGCAGACAAAACAAAATATTTATTTTTATTATTTTTTTATTGAAACATAAAACAAACGTTTACAAACAACAAATACCAAGATAAGTTTGTTTTTCATAGTGTTTGTATGAATTACAAAGATATGTTATTCGGTTTTTGAAAAAGTGCTATATCTCAAAAAATGTAAACCGTATCTTGTTCGAACCAATTTTCTTTGAAAGTTTTCCTTGACATCTATAACATACGTTTTATCCAGATTTTTCAGTCTTGTAGTTTAAAAGTTAGATGGGGGGGGCACATTTTACCGCTTTGAAAAGGCTTATCTCTCAAACAATGGACTTAGCGAAAAAATAGTGTTAGAAACCTCAATGTCATTTTAGAAGACTTTTCTACAGACACCCAACACGTGTAAGTAAGATGAATTTTTTTTTTGAGTTTCAGCTCCATGTATGATGAGCTCCCCCCTAAATTTAATATATTTTTTATTTTTGTACATAATTCGGAAAGCGGTTTATAGAATACACTTATCTACCAAGTTTCAACTCTGTGGTCTTAATACATATTAACATTCGTCACAATACCTGTCGGAATCCGCAATCCACATTTATACATATATTCATATTTTTGTTATAATTTAGTCGATGCATAAATATTTTACTTGAGTACCACGTAAATAAATTATCGCCAGTTCTTTTTTTCAAACTTAGCTAACACCGTGTCTATATAGAATATTAAACGCAGCGACTAGTACAAGTGCTGCCATCTACGTGATTTTTACTCGATTTTACAGATCGTATCGTTTACTGAAAATAATATTTGTTCTATCCATACTAGATGGCGTTGTAATGCATAAGCTTAAAATTCTTAAGTCGATTTTATGATTACTATGAAACTCCAATTAGATACCATACATTGTATCGTAGTATATTGTATCCATCATTATCTTATTAGATCGCACGCCATCATGATTAAAAAACCCATGGCATTTTATAATCTATCTAATTAAAGAACACACATTTTGTAACTATAAGAAAAATGTACATAAAGGTGTTTTCTTTTTAACCGACTTCCTTCTTCATTAAAATGTTTTATTTAACTAACCCTGTCAGTTCCTGGCCTGTTTATTCGTTAGTATGTGCTGTGTGAATCAAATTTTGTAATTGAATATTAAACTAGCTAACTCCAAAAATTGAACTAAAATTTTGCATACTCCTTTACATTGAATAAATAAATACGATCAAGAATACGAAAAATATTAAAATTTTATATTAAACTCAAGATGGTGGACGTTCCAAAATGGCGAGCATTTTTTTTCCACTCACCCCCTGTTAGGGATATCAAATAAAGGGTTTACTTTGAATACGAACAATTAAATTATGACACTTTAATGACAATAGAACTCTTTGGATTTTGATTCCGGAGTTACCACCGCCACGCCTACGTCTGCTTAATGACAGCAGTGATAAGATCTGCTGTTTTGGTTTACAGGGTTTTGGTAAGGAAGTCCTATTCGAGGCCTTTCAACCCAGTCCTCAGGGGCAAAAACGCATAACCTCATACAAACGCATAACGCAGTGACCAACCTCTGGTAGAACTATAATCTTCTCTGAGGTTGATTAGAGGTGTCCTTAGACTGCAGTGGCTACTTACGATCGAGTGGACAGTATGTTTATTTGCTACTTCTATATTACAAAAAAAACGCATTGTGAGTATATCAAAGGTATTACGAGAACAATACGAAGAGTAAAATGACCTACTATAGCTTTAAGAAGACTAAATTTTCCTATTCAGCCCCTGATATTGGTTATTGAATGAAAACTAAGTTTGCTGAGAGTGAACGGTTAAATTGCAGAGTGAGAAACACTATAAAATAACTAATGATATCATAGAGTTTATACAAGCTTCAGTGCTTCAAGACGAAAATCTTTTAATCAATGTATGTTACCAGTGATCAAAGCCTGATTAAAAATTAGGCTAATTAGCCTGCAGTTTAGGGCGCGTGGATCGGCGCGCAAAATTGTGTCTTCGGCGCTATTAATCTAGCATCATTGCATCTACCTTACAAATTTCAACTAGACAAAACACTAAAATTAAATGCGCTGTGAACTGAAAAAACTTGGGAGTACCTAATCTTAACAATACATTTTGATTTTTTTATAAAATTATAAAACTTTTATAAGTAAACGTATAAGTATGAACTATGTTAAAATTTTCATGCTAGTAAACAAAGTCAAAACCAATATATTACTTTTAAGATCTATCGTAAGGGTGTAGGCGCATCTTCATAATTAGCCTAGGGCGGTCAGAACTCTTGATCAGTCGCTGCCAGTGATAATATGGTGGAGACGTGGTCTCTTACCAAAACCCTCATAAACAGGTCAATTGCGCTCAGTGTTGTGTTATGTTCGGTATAAAACGAGTTAGAAAATTCAGGGTACTTTTTATTATCTTTTACTTTGTATTTGTATTGATTTCAATCTATTGTATGTTTGTTAGTCTTGAATATGTCGACATTTCACCTGCGTGAACTAAGATATCCATCACGAAGCAACATATGTTTACAACGTAAAATACCCAAATTAAAAAATGCAGTTTAAGTACATATAGATATTTATATTCATGTGCATGTTCTACCTTTATATTTATAACCAACCCTGCATTACAGCTCAAAAAGAACATTATGAAAATCTACTTATAATGGGAAGATGACATACAGCGTAACATAAATTTATACAAAACATAATCAGCCCAATTGAGAACTTTGTTCTTATGTGAGGCTGTTATTTTAACTAAGTATAGACTTCAGAAAGTCTGAAAAATGCTACCAATAATTATAAAGCGTGTCTATTTAAATACGTACGTAAGTTACGTCTCTGCCGTAATTAATAAAAAGGAATAAAAAATAAACACAGTAGGTGTATTATCAATGTGTATACGCGCAAGACGTCAAACTACTATGAAACAAAAGTATTACAAATTGATTGTTGTGTGTACATAGTTTAGGTTAAATTAGAATATAAAAGATAAACTGAACGAGGGTGTGGCAGCACCCTGCAAGAGGCTGGGTCGAAATCATGTAGATTCAATGATAAGGAAGCTTCCAAAGATTATATTAATAAAATACCATAATGGCTGTTATGCCTGATATACGGTACAAGACTGCGCCAAAAACCAAGAGGTTTTAGAAGTCTGTTATTAAGATATTAACCGTATGTCCGAAAAGCCTAAAATTTACCACGCGAATGATAGTGAAGTTCGAATTAAATTATTATGTCAGATCATTTTGGAATTATATGGTTTAGAGTTGTTAAGTCTAAGATTTTACCGAAGTTCGGGCTTTAGAATACCATATTATACAAAAATTTGTCGTATTATATAACAAAATATTGTGGGGATTTGTAGGGTGAATAAAATGCATTCAATAGATATAACGTGAAATCGCTATATTTTTACGACGTTATCCGTCCATAGATATCATTTATCGGTACAAGTATTTAATACATATATTATAACGTAAATTACAGACACGGCAGATAGAATATTATTCTAACACCTTTAAAATGAAATACTAAGATATACAATAAACTCTAGGTATTTCTTTCAATTTGTTTAAATTTGTGAAGAACAACGACAATTACTACATTATAGCAAATCAGTTTCATACAATTACAAAGGTTCAAAATGGTTTTAATTAAAATTATATAACGAATCAAAAAACATAAAAATCATGTAATTAAAAAAATAAAGTTAAAATAATCTTATTATACCGTTATTACCTTTAAACCCCACGAAAGAACATTACAGTTATGTTTTATATATGTTTCATTTTATCTAAATACTCTTTAATTTCCTCCCAATGTACGTAAATCATCAGCTCCCTGTGACGCCACTCATCAACGATTAATTCAATGCCACCGGGTTAATACAGGCATCAACAAGGACAAAGTTCGTCTCTTCAATAAATCACGATTGAAGAAATGAACGCATCGTCTCTTACTTAAGCGAAGGAAAATCACAGTAAATAAAAATAAAAAAAACCAAAACCGAATGAAATTTCTCTAAATATCAATTGCACAAAGAAAAATGTAAAAAACCGTTTGGGGCACTGTTATGTAAGGAATTTTAAGGAGTTAAGTTTGTTCCTAGATCTTAGAGAAAGGTACTATCTACTTTATTTCTTTCAATTGTTTAAGTGCCATCAGGCGTTTTATGTTCACAAGTCGATGTCCCTTGTAATATTCACAATAATAGTTAATCCACATTGTAGTATTTAGACAATCAAAATTTTTGTCTAATTGCCATTTGGGCTCGGGATACATTGAGACGTTATTAAAGGAGGGAAAAATTGTGGCAAGTATTTATACCGAGGAAAATTGTAAGAAAATATTATTTTTATTATATATTACAGTATAGATGAGAGCTATTTATTATTAAAATAGAAACCACCAATTCTTACTTTGAACGTGAAAAAAAGACTAGGTAAAACCATACCAAAGAATGTGGAAACGGAAGTAAGCATACTTCAAAGAACATACTTCAAGATGTAATATTTTGTTCAAGCCCCCTTAGAAGTATAGGAAAGATATAGTATATTTTAATGTGTACTCGTATATGGAACCAGCGAGTAAAGACATTAAGGGGCCGTCCATAAAATTGCTCACATTAAATAAATAATTGAGGTTTCTTTTGTTCAAACTATAACTCTTTGTACCTACAAGTCGCTATGTTATAAAATCAACCTACTAAAACTGAAACATTTTTTTTGTGTTTAACTGAGTTCACTTAGTCACATGGGTCTTACTTAACATGCCAGCTTAGGGTGACTAGTTCCATCGTCAGAATCTAAGTCGGTGTCCGCTTAACATTTAAAACGTTCATGTCGGAGTTGCAAAATCCAGCAGCTGTTCAATAAGTAGTATGAATGTATCATTGGAATATTTGTTTAGTACCGATAATAAAAATTTTAAACTAACATAACCCATCTCTTGTCAGCAGTTCATCACCCTATGTGAGATCACGATGCTAGTCGGTATAATTTGTCAAATATTTCAGAAAAAAGTACAAATCGAGCCACTAAATGTATGAGAAATCAGTGTACATACAAAAAAAAATACAATGCAAACGAATAACCCCTCCTTTTATGGAATTCGATGATAAAAATTACAAAAAATAAGCCCAAGGTATAAGTATAATAAAATATTAAAACCGATGTAACCATGTGACATCACGTTTGTTCATACAACCTTTGACACAACTCAACTCATACGGATACGAAGCAATAATTTAATTTTGAATGTATTTTATGGACTGCCCCTAAGGTAGGTAAGGATTGGAATATCCTTGGAAGGGTCAACTACTTCACAAAATATCTTAATAGGGTAACGTTAAAATCTAGTTTTATTATGTAGATGTCTAACTAAACAGCTGCTCCGTCGCACGCTCAAGCTCCCAGTCGTAGGTAGAAAGAGCGACCCGCGCCTGATGTTCATCTACACCCATGTCTAGCAGGCGTTGCACCTTTTGGTTGAATTCCCAAATGCTCATAGGACCGCCAGCGTACACATTGGTCCAGTGGCGAGCTGTCAGATTAAACAGATGAATGTTATCTCTGTACTGCTTGGCGACGACGGCATCTTGAGGATCATTCGGCTCGGCGGCTGACAGCAGAGCTTGTATGGACAGCAGCACGGTGCGAAGAGTGAGCGCAGCCGCCCACTGATCTTTCAGAATATCGAGGCAAATGGCACCCGTCACCGAGGACACGTTGGGATGCCAAATCTTGGTCATGAAGCGAATCTATGACAAATAAAATGATATTGATGAACAGTTCGCAAATGATTTTTGGGTCTTTTAATGTACAAACAAAAATTACCTTGGGAGGATTAAACGGGTAGGTTTCAGGGACCTTTATTTCGAGAAGGAATGTTCCACCCTCATATGGAGTATCAGGTGGGCCAGCAATTTGCCCTTGGAGTTCGGTCCAACTCTCATTAACTAGCTCAAGTTTAATGGATCCTCCTGCCACCTAAAAATTATATTCAATGATTAATATATTCAAGTACATTTTTGAATGATATAGAATGAATAGAATGAATGATATGTACTTTAAGTGCCATAGAAACACAAACAAATCAACGCCAGTGTCTTGTTAGTGTATTTTATTGACATCGATTCAGACTAAGAATGTTACATAAAACAACATTTATATTAGTATGAGAAACATTAAGTGGAAGTCAATAGAAATCGTCAATCTGCATCTACCATGATAGACATTGTCATGTAATGTCACACGACTATTTCCTTGTATTGAAATTATCATACTTCAATCTGCTCAACTTTGAACAAGTTTGACACACGATCAACAACCAGATTTATAACAAAAAAAATCAAAATGCAGAATAGTGACTATTAATATAACAATAAAATTTTATTCCCAAAGTAGTTTAAGAAATTATGACAAATGCAAATATTTCAGGTTTCATTCATGCATATGTGCATAGGTAACGCAATTTACCTCATGTTTATATTCAATAGAACACCTGATGGAGACCCGTCAAAAACAAAATTGAATTTCAAAAATATCATTCACAATTATTTCTATCTACGTTACTATTTATTTAGTACAGGTGTACCGAATATTTCTAAACACAAGACTAAAAATTTAACCAAATATTAGTGAGTGTATGCGAAAGTCCTAAAGTTGTATTTTATAAAGCTTCGCTGATATCGGACAGAGCTTCTTCCTGTTACATTATCCATTTATTAGATTTGTGGCCTATTTTCCAAAATTAAACAGCACACTTTTGAATCTAAAGATTTAATTTCATTTTCTGAACCTACCACTGCCAAACCCTTATTACTCACTGAGTCCTGTGATTTTTCATACTCCCTCGAAGCAAATCAGTGATAGTGGCCAAACAATCTTCAATTCCTAGATGATTCAGAGACAGAATGCACTCTTTGACCTGTTATCTTTCAGATAAGACTTTATTTTAGCCCAGTTGAGTGTGTGTAAGAATGACATGAAGATGACACACATCAGTATAATTGTGTCATGTCATTTAATCCTCCTCCATAATTAAATACTTATTCAAATATGCATAAAACCATAATGATGATGAAAATGTTCTTCGATAATTCCCAAGCTTTAGGTTTCCTTACATGTTTATACTTTCCAATTTTCAGACAATATCGCCATTCTTAGAACCCAAGTATTTTCTAACTGTAGCCATATTCATTTAAAAAAAAGAAGGTTCTCTATTCAGCAAAATTCTTCTATCATTTTAAAATGAATGTTTTGAACCCAACTGTTGAATGTTGTTGGTATAAAGTTCAGTCCACCTGATGGTAAATGACCACTGCCACCCATACACGTCTGTTATGAACCACAGACAAGATTAGAGTTCCACCAGTCGGACAAAGATGTTTCGCTTCCGCTGAACTATGGATGGCTATAGTCAGTGCAACTAAAACCTCCCCGATAAATCTATATTTAGTAGTAGTAGTATAAAATTTAGCAAACAAGCATGCAGTCCACCTGATAGTAAGTGGTTCCTGCCGCACATGGACCTCTGTAATCAGCTCGCAATACGTTTAGAATCCTACCCGAAGTCGATCACATAACATGTCGCTTATCATACGACATACAAGATTAAAGCAAGTCTCTGATGTTCCTGATTGATTCCCTCCTGTGGACTAGCATTAATGCCTCTGGTCAAGTCAGGTATATTTCCTTACCACACCCCTTCAAACTAGAACACGGCAGCATGTAACATTGTCGTTAGACAGAAATACGTTGGCAACTCCGGTATCGAACCACTAAGGGTGCTAAAGCCCAAACTAAGCAAATGACCTTCACATCTGCATATAAAACAAACAATAGATTTAAATTGAAGTAAAGCCGAGTGCCGTGAAAATACAAAAGCTGTTTCCTTTTCTCACACACGTTTGAGTGGAACGGAGGTAAAGTATTTGTATAGGTGCTTAACTTTATTTGAAGTAGCAACCGAACATCCAGTTCGTCTATCGGTAAGAGGCCATAGCCGCCCACTGACATATGTACTTTGTCTCCGGACGAGATTAGAGTACCTACCTTAGGTCGTCCACAGGTACGTTGCTAACCCTGACAACTAAGTTGGATCACCTCGGATAAGTATCAACTTAAAATAAGGATGGATTGCAAAAAATTCTTATTTGCATCTATAGCGAGTGCTAAAAATAGCAGCAATCTCGTTGCCAACTTGCAAGTCATACATTAAATTCACTTGCTTCTATGAAAAACTGAGTTTAAAGAATTATTTATCTTTAGAAGGCAAAGACAGTAACTGCAATACGCATGCACTATTGGCCAAACAAAATACAAACAAACAAACAAAAATAACCAGCAAGATATAACCATCCAAAACTATGAACTACAGTTACAGGCTGCTTTGAAAAAAACCTACTACCCAAGACGACCGTATTGCAGTACAACGCAACATTTTGACATGGTTATGTTTATCCCAGATGTACGTCGCACAAACTTTTTATTACATTACCGAATAACAATTTCGTGTAAATAATTCAATATACGTTTACTTTGAACAACTATCACCAACCATAACCAAAGCAAAAAAAATCACGATCACGTCAATGTTATTGGAAGAGGGTAAACAAGAAATCTCCACTGAAAATCACGGAACATGCTGAATCATGCACAAAGCTACTAATAATAAGAAAACAAAAAGAAAAACAAGATACTCTCAAAAATTCACACACAACTCTTAAAAATACGAACAAAAAGACATTCATAAAGGCACTGACATACTAATAAAAATGCAAGTAACAGCTAACATTCATAGTTATCATTTATGATAAAATTTTAGTACCGTGTAGAACCCTACCTCCTCGCTTTTCATCACTTCTTTAAACTCACGTTTTATACGCTTGGCAGCTATGTTAGCCATTTCGGATGATTAAATTCACAACGTAAAAGACTGAATTTGTTTGGTTCCTATCACTTGCGCAAAGCAATTTCAAGCAGAACTGTTATCTAAAGTAGATTCTCCTAGACTGAACTAAAATCTGAGTTGTGAATTCTGAATGTGGCAACATGATAAAAAATAAATGTGTTGCCACTATGTAACAAAACGTAGTTTTTTTTTTAAATCTGTTCAGGCAAAAATATTATACACTATAAAACCGATTAAGTTATAAAATAAAACTCATTGTTCTGGTTTAATTCTTATTTAATCTCGTTTGATTTTATACCAAAAATTATAAGATAATATTGCAGTTTTATCTACATTATTATTTACCATTTAATAACAAAAAACTTATTCGATTACTCGATAATCGTTCTTATGTAAAGCATTTTAACTCAATGTACAACCCTTAAACTAATAATTAGAGACCTGATCATGGTGACGTCACAGCGGAATGTTTGTAAAATACGGAAGTTAAAACTAAAATACAACATTTAATACACCTTGAGAGATTATTAACAATAGCATAACTCAATTTTAAAGAAAATAAGCCAATTTTAACCGACGATTAACCTGTAAATTGAATGCAAAGCGAAGTGTCACATTCCATGCAGGTCTCAAGTTAGCTAGATAGTTAGCGTAGCTAGGAAATACTGTATTCTTCTAATTTTAACCTGAGTCCATGGATCATAAGAAATTAAACAGGGATTCTATGTAAAAAAAAAATATTACAACAAAATACACATTCCAAGTTTTGGGTTTCAAAAAGTTTAAGTTAAAGATTCAGCAATATCGATTCAGACATTTAATAGATTTACTTTTATCTATGAATAAATACAGCAAAAATTACTTTTATGTTTTAGTCCATATAGTTCATATAATTATACCTAATTAAAATTATATACTAAAGGACAAAATACGCACACACCGCAAAATTATGAGTTGGTAAAGTTTAACGTTGTTTCAAGTTATATTTCATGTAAAAACTATTTTTGCTGTGACTGTATGCGAAAAAATATAACAAAAACAACATAATTTATGTTATTTTACCAGGTTAATGATGAACTTTCGATGTAACATAAAACACACATTTTTTATTGTTAACTTAAAGCCAGTATATTGAATAGATATTTTATTATTTCAGACCAGAAAGCCAATATAAATTTTCGTAACGCTTTATTAAAAATTGGCGAATTTTGATATATTGCGTAATAAGTATTGCACTATTACTAGCAAGGAAGTCAAGTATTCTATTTCGTAGAGTTTACTTGAAAATCAGTACATATTCAAATAAACTTTTATCCTTTATTTCATCGTTTTAGAGGTAAATTTTCCAAGCACGACGAAACAACCTGATTATGAAAAAATATTGTAAACTCGAGGGGTATTCATTCCCGTGAAAATTTTCCTGGCGTAATATAATAGGATCCGAATAATTTATACATAGTGCCATTATATACGCAAACTGTCTCGTAGTATAAGAGTTAGAAGGGTTTAAAGCCCCCTGTTGTTCTTGTACCAAATACATAGTAATTTTAATGTCAAATTTCATTTCCAAATCGAGTAGATTATTATAAAATAAAGAACAGAAAGCTTTAAATTATAGTAGTTAGTAGTACATTTTAAAATAATTCAAGTATTTATTTGATATATTTTCAAATATACAAATTTTGTCAAAATATTTTCTTATTGTTATTTTGTTTCCATTTGTTTATATGTTATAGATATATTTATACATTATTATTATTACTAAGTACATAATAATAGAATAAGTATTAAGTGTTTTTTGTCAATTATGATATTACTTATCGGCAATAAGTAGTCTGTGCTTGAAATTTTATCTGTGGTTTGTGCGTTCGGAAGGTTCGGCTCGGTTCGGACTTCGGAATATTTGGAATGGTTGGCTTGTCTTCCAAGTTGCAATATTTCTATCCATAGATAATATAGTGCTTTCGTATTTCGTAGCCTACTTCATGGCGAACTTCGTCAAGCAAGCAAGTTTAGAAAGAGAGAGCTTTGTGCTATGTTCGATTACAGACGAGAATTTCTGTACTTAAAATTCGTACTTTAAATCTTTTTTGTATATTTATAAATGAACATTTACGTAGAATGATGTTTTTTCGGTGTTAGAACGTGCGTATTGTTTATTTGTGTGCAATTTGTTGCGTTATGGCGAGTGATTTTAGGAGTGCAAGGACAAAGTTATGCTAATTGACTCCCCATGTCACCGGGTTTCACCTATATACCTGGTACTTAAAGGTGCGTTACACTATTGTTTATATAGTATTATAAGATGATAATATGAAGAGAAGGCTCGAAGCCTGGCTGGTTTCCGTCGTGCTGTGCTAATGCCCTTTGTTTGAGCGACCGCTGGCCCAAACATAAATAAATTACTGTAAGGGCATCAACGGCCCTTGTTCTCGTGTACCCGTTCCCTATTCGTTGAGTGATATACTACTTTTATTTACCTTCTCGTGGCATCGAATATAACTTAAAAGCTCGGAGATCGCATTAGATAAAACAACACTTTTCGTGTTTATATCTCGTACAGGTTTATTGTGGATAGTTTTGTACACCTGCTCTTGGATTTATTTATTCTCGGACCAAATTAATTTTCATTTCCTTCGTAAATGTTTATATGTATTTGTTTAATTGTGTAATTTAATTTTTGTTTCGTGAATAGCATTTTACTAAATTATTATCGTAACTGGAGTCTCTGCTTTTAGTATATCGATATTTAAAAAAAACGACATGCTTTCAGGTTAAATACAATTTAGAATAAGTCCATATAATCAAAAGTTTGAAGTTCGTATGTATTTTAATAGATATTTAACTCAAACGCTGCTACTATTAAAGGATTAGATATTACCCTTTTTGGCTGTTGCCTTTTCGTAAATAAACTCAACCATATTGAGCTGGTCATATACATTTTACAGTTTGTTAAACTTTATCACAAAATATTACTGAAAAATAATATTTTATATGACAAGGCAGGTATATTAAATAAGTATCAGTACATATTTCTCGATTTTGGAAATATATATATGTAGATATTAGATATAAAACAAAAACAGCTCAAAGGTATGTTATAGGAAAAGTTTTTTTTTATGTACATAACATGTATAGAACCAGTTAAAACCTGATTATTAGTGTGGCCACATTTCAAATCTAAGACTTACAAATTTGGAATTCACAAAGTAGTGAGGATATAATTTTAGAAATCAATTATCTATCAATTAATTGCTTTACAACTTAAGGGAGACATTTGAAGAAAAACATACCAGAGAGTATTTTTTGTATGATGGGAGTGGGAAACAACACTTGATATGTGGCTACTGCTGCCAATGGACATTTTTAATTGACATCAGATAAGAGTCCTACCCAACGTTGACCATAGATGCATTGCTACCCCTGAAGACTATGTTGGATTGCCTCGGATAAGTATATCTCTTACAACACCCTTCAAACTAGAATACAGCAGTGTTTAACACTGTTGTTGTCGTCAACCCATTACTGTCCCACTGCTGGGTACGGGTATCCCCTCAGAGTGAGAGGGGTTAGGTCATAGTCCACCACGCTGGCCAAGTGCAATTTTTGAGAACTTTCTTTTTTATAAAACTCTCAAGTTTCCTCACAATGTTTTCCTTCACCATTATAGCAAGTGATAAACAATTGATAATATGCACATAACTTCGAAAAATCAGAGGTTCGCACCTGCGGTTTGAGCCTCGGACCCATCGACTGAGAGGCAGTGATTCAACCACTAGGCTGTCACTAACACTGTTGTTATCAGGCAAAAATAGGTGTGGCAGTGGTGTTGTCGGAATCAAGTACAGGTAAAGCAACCCCCAGGCTGTAGGGGACTGTAGCTAAAATGTTTCTCGAGAGTACATGGGCAATAATGCTTTGACTATGATAATGAAACAGGTAGTCTGGAGACTGATATTTCATAATTATGTCCATTTATAGTACCTTTCTTGAAGGTAGTAGAACCCTCTGTGGTTTGACTCCGGTAGCTCCACCGCCACACCCATTTCTGCCTTATGACAGCTGTGTTAAGCGCTGCTGTGTTCTGGTATGAAGGGTATTGTGAGAGATGTTAGTTGAAAATTTTTAACAGATGAATGATTTTGATAATATCAAGTACCTGTTCTATTTTCTGAGTTTTCTTAAAAAATCTACTAGGTGCCTTTCGTGAGGGAAACTGGGTTTTTGTTACAAAATGGCAGTCATTTTGTTTTAAGATTCCAAAGAATGCAAGAAGCATTTTTAAGTATATTTTTAGTCTATTGTATAATAAACTGGGCCAAGCATTTCGTTAGCATTAACAGAATTTGCTACTCTTTCATACAAAGTAATTACGCATAACAACTGTATAGAATAAAGTTTATAACTTCATAGAATATAGGATATATTTGAAATGAACTTTCTTCCTGACTATTAAATGCTTCAGGATGCATGGCTCGACACTCTTGGCTATTTGATTTATATTTTTTAACGCTTTGTATCTTCCACATTCTCCATGTACCATTTGGTTAGTCCTTGTTCATTTGTGGCCCGTAAATAACTACATTTTTGTGTCCACATGTTTCATTTCATTCATTGAGTTCTATGTTATCCTTAAGAAACAGACTATATTTTATTTCAGTAATTTAATTACTGCTAATGTAATGACAATAATTTTTCTGCCTGAAATGTTTATATTTGCAAAGCGATTATGGAGCTAATTTTGATAAATTAGCTCCATAATAACATAGATATAAAGACGTCATTATAACATCGAGACAATTTTATGAAGAAACTATCTATCTATCTATTCATCAAAATCAGTAAATCATTTTCTCACATGAATAATTAAAAAAGGTTGACTCATAATTGATGTGCTTCTCCAAGAAGTCGGCAAAAACAAAATATATTAAGAGTGATAATTAATTTAAAATTTCACCGACTAATTCTACACTGCAGTTATTGACTACCAGTGGTCCACAGGTCAGAGATGTTGGTGTACAACATCTGCTGAGCTAGCTAGTTGCCCATACATAAGCTATTTTAGTCATATATACATTTACTATACTGAATTTCAAATTAGGGATGTTATGATTATGAAATTTCGATTCTGGATACTGATATATGACAAATATTATACCAGTGTAGCATACGGTTACAGGTATGGAATTATTTCAGATTATCCGATAGTTTCGGAGTTTCAGTTATGGATACTAAACTTTCAAGGAATTGTGTATGTAAAAGTAAAGAAAACCGTCCAAGTGCGACTCGGACTGGCAGGCGAAGGGTTCCATAGCATTATCATTGAATAATGAATAAAGTTGAGCAGT
>DWRA01000829.1:0-20712 GCA_018250295.1 Spathilepia clonius | reverse complement strand
TCTGAAATCTGAAATTATTTTGACCATTTTAAAGGGCATCAAGTCCCAAGCTGCACTAGGCAGCAAATACCCTAGCTCCGCCGCTGCGGCTTTACGTGGAACCGTAAATAAAGTGCAAGAAGTGCAAAAACAGCAGTGACCACTTAGGTACAATTAGATGGACTGCAAGCTCGTTTGTTACTCCAATATGATAAAAGGTAAGGTGATCATTATATAAACTAAAGGGAGTTTAATAATAATTAGTCGTCCTGTGAGACAATTTGCTACTTGATACTATTGATTTTTTATATTAATGGAAAAGCAAACGAGCATGCAGTCCATCTGATGGTTAGTGGCAGCTGCCGCCCTATGGCATTTGTGATCTACCGTATATAAAGCTAGAACCCTACCTGACTTCGGCCACAGATGCATTGCTTCCCCTGAGGACTAAGTTGGAACGCCTTGGATAAGTATATCACCCTTACCACACCCTTCAAACCAGAGGACAGTAGCGTTTAACACTGCTGTTATTAATTAGAATAGGTGTAGTGGTGGCCGCCGGAGTCGCAACACAAAGGGTCTCTCCGTCCAAATATTAATATCTTTATTGATGAATAAGTTATACTATTCGAGTATTACATTTTATTAGTCTATATTTAGTCTGTTTGACATTCTAATCTATTTGTATTTGATACTAGAACGCCCACACGCTGGAATACCTTTTCGAGTGTACGAAATTAGTCCTTGTGAGGCTATTTTTGTCTATGAAGCCTTAGTAGTATTGCCACGTGACCGGGACAGAACCGCCTCTATCCTTGGAAGGTGGGCGGGGAAATTGTGCCACGAAAATCGTCTACGCCGTAGCACTTGTCTACGCTACAAATATAAAGGTTGTTGGCTCAACTTTCGTAGACTTTCGTAGAGTTTTTTATTGTAATGAAGTAGCAAACGAACATTTTTTTTTATATGATGGAGTAGGAAACGAGCATGCAGTCAACCTGATGGTTAGTGGCTACTGCCGCTCATGGACATTTGTTATCCACCCCAGATAAGACCAGAATCCCAACTGAAGTCGACGACAGATGCTACCCCTGAGGACTAAGTTGGAATGCCTCGTTAAGTTTATATCCTTTACCTCACCCTTCAAACCAGAAGATAGCAGCGCTTAACACTGCTGCTATTAGGCAGAAACAAGTGTGGCGGTGGTGCCGCCAGAGTCGAACTACAAAGGGTTCCTTTAAACATATTGTTGAAACATTACACCTTCAAGAATTTCAGCAAATTTGTGCGCGTGCGATGTTTCTCGACTTTCAATTTCGTACACGACATTATAACACATTTTCTAAAAGAGTAAATAAATAACTTCTTATAACATCAGCTTTTGCCAGTAAAGGTCCCGTAAAATCGGTGTAGCCGTTTTGGAGATTACCCAAAAGAACCAGACAATCTTTTTATTGATTGCCTTTTTGTTGTACGTACATAGATAATGTATGTATTTTCATATGCATTCATTAGATAACTGTTATTATGATGTTACAAACAGCAAATAAATTTTATTTATTTGTTTAGATGTTACCGATATACTACTGTTAACTAACTGTGACTTTTAAAGGCGGTAGAACCGTTTGTAGTTAGACTCCGGCGGCACCACCGCCACACTTATTTCTGCCTAATAACAGCAGTGTAAAGTACTGCGGGAGGTAAACTTAACGAGGAATTAGGTAGAAACGCATCTGTGGTCGACTTCAGTTGGGATTCTAGTCTAATTTGGGGTGGATCTCAAATGTCCTTGGGAGGCAGTTGTCACTTACCATTATGTGGACTGCATGCTCGATTACTACTCCATTATATATATTTATATATACAGAGTATTCCGTAAGTTCCACGACAAACTTGAGGTGTATATAGCTTAGGGGCTGACGTCTCAGGTAACAAAAAATGACCTGAGTAAAAGTGTCATCGTTTTTGAGATATTGATTGTTTTTTAACTTTTTAAAAATTCGTCTCTTTGAATCTCTTAGCGTGAACTAAATTTTTACGAATTTTTAAAAATTAAAAAAACCATCGATATCTCAAAATGTGTGACACTTTTACTGAGGTCATTTTTTGTTACCTGAGAGGTTAGGCCCTGAGCTATATACCTCTCAAGTTTGTCGCGGTACTTACGGGACACCCTGTATGTATAAAACTGTTGTTTGTTGCATCGTTACTTTTCTGTATGGATGGAATATAAAGGAAAGGAATAATACAACGTAATTTTTGATAAATTTTGTATTTTTAGTAACAACTAATCAATATTTTAATCATAAATAGATACTGCTAATTTACAACCAATATCATTACAATAATGCGTCACCCCAAAAGCGGTCACTGGACGAAATATAATTTCAAAAGGTACATTTGCTATACAATAATGATTTGAGATTCAGATAAGTTCAGCTGATTTCAATTGTACTGTTAACTAAAATTAACAAATAAAACGCTACATTCACATAAATAACTTATAAAAATATCGAATAAACATTGTATTTACATGCATAAAATTATTTTGCATTGGCAATTCGATTTAGGCGAAAATAGATATTTGCTAAAAACTGGATACTGTCATCTATAAAATGTTTAAATGGCACTGATTTAATTTCAAATTCGAAACACTGATTTGATTTTAAAATACGTTAAAATACTTTTTATCACATTATATTCACGCTAAAATTCAAACATGGCATACATCCAGTCATGGATATTATAACTATGAATAAAACTGCTCAGTCTTTTACATCCGACGTGGTAAGAACGTTTACTTCAAAATACATTCAACTCAGATTTTAGTCCCAATCAATTCTATGTCCACATAATTCGGACTAAACACAAAATATGTTTAAAATTACGCCGATTGTTTCAACATCGGACTACGCTATAACTAATCTTATTTTACTTCGAAACAATCAAAAGAAATTTCAAAGTAAAATAAAATATGCACTTAATACAAGATTTAATAAATACCTTAATTAAAATACGTTATTTAATACATTTGTTTAGTGGAGTTAGCTCATTCAATGCTGTTTATACATGGTGATGTTGAATTAAACTATCTACCGATACTTATAGGCTATACTATTTTATATCACATATGATATATCATTCATGTTGATATATATTTATAAATAAAGCTTCTTTCTTACCGGCAAACTGTTGAATGGAAATGTCAGACATTAATACAAAAAATAAAATTAAAAATGTAATAAGGAATGTTCGTCAATTATATGGTAAGTGAACGCCACAGTATATTATCCGATGACATTTTGCTTTTTATCTGTATATCTTAGTAATACATGGAATGCCTTTATCTACTGACAGCGTCAGAAAAGTGAGCAAAAATTTCTCAGACAAAGCATCTTGGTGTGTGAGATGCCTAATAATTTCAAACAGTTAGTACCGGAGTAAGTTCTAATTTAGTTTCATAATAAATATTCCGAATCAACAGTTTGCGATACTATCTTACAAAAATATGTTAGCAGGAAACATAACATAATGCATGCTTTATAAATAATGGACAGGTTACGAACGAATCCTTAAAACGTATAACAAGTGTCATGTGGCTTTACGTGCATCTTTATCGGAATATCGAACGGTGCACGTACACAATATTATACGTATAATACTGATTATTTAATTCGTTTAATATTTAATTAAAATTCTCGAGAGCGTTTATCTCGTAATGTGGGACACTTTTACGATGGCGCTACTTATTCACTGATAAGGCCCGGACGCAGCATCCCATCCCGGACACCCAAGAAGACGCTTTATGCAAATGCACTTAAGCGCCAATTTCCATTAAACCGGCCCAATAATTAATATAGAAATATAATTACAAGATAATTTCGCTCTTGAGTCTCAAAACAGTAAATGCGACCGACCCGATGCGGATGTCTATAAAACAGCGGAAAATTTATGTTCAAAATATATCGTTATACAGCGTGTATAACATTAATAAACAAATTTAAACTTTGAAGTGATATTAGGGAATACCACTTAAAGTATTGTCAAAGGAATGTCAATTATCGGGTGCGGTACGCGAAAGCACGGTATCTTTAATAAATAATACACCTGACCGCGTAGGGAAACCAATAAGCCCAATTCCGATTGCAAACGAGGGATGACAGCTTGACAGAAATAAATCGTCGTTAAACTGGTCTCATTAGTGTCCCAACGACAGAGTCCACAAAAAATAACTTTACTAGATCACATGTTCGCACTTAATAGCCAAATAAATTAACCGGACGAGTAACCGCTTATTTTAATTTCACGCCGGATCAATTATAAGTGTAGGAAGAAGAAATAAACAGCGATACAGAACTATTTACATAAGTCAAAATGAATTACGATTTCGACGACTCCGATTGAAGAAAAAGTGAGGCGATTATATACACCGTCTGTTATCTGCCTCCGAATACTTTTAAACAGGTCCATTCGAGTCCGACTCACAACCGTTCAACACTGAGAGTTTCTCTCTTTGATCACATTATGTGTACACGTCATCAGAGTTCGCTTCACTTGCCTATAAACACGTGTGAACCACTTTTTCTGTGCTACACAGTTTGCACTTGACTTCGCAACACCAGTGGAACGTGCAGTTGCAGCGTTCCACTACGAACATAGTCTCGGTCCTGTAGCCGCGGCCGCAGCACATCAGGTCGCAGCCGTCGACACCGATGCTCGTGTCGTTGCAGGCGCGCCCGTGTGTGCCAGGAATGCCGAGCCTCGGGTTCTTTTCGCAGAAACCTGGCGACGATTCTAGGTACACGAGATCCTTGGCCCCCGGAGACTTGTGATCCGGATTGTGCGGCCGAAGTTGGAATCGATACCGATCTCGCCGTGGTACCCGGTGAGGCGCCGCGTCGTTCCGCTGCACGGGCGCTTCGAGATCCGTGTTGGGCATCATAACCCGTGAGGCACCGTCGAAGCGGTCCTTCAACGAGTCGCCCACGGACCGGAAACTCGGCAACCTCATCCAGCAGGTCTTTACCGTGCACGATCCAGACATGCCGTGGCACTTGCACTCTTGGCGCATCTCCGATTGTACATGCTGCGAAAGAAAATTAAAATTAATAAAATGAAAACATCCTAAAGGTCTGTTAATTTATTCGATCGCGCGAGGAGGTCTATAATGATGTCCAAATATCTTTAAATTCCTTCGATAAGCTCCGATACAAGTGATCGATGATCTTTACGGAGCACTCCATCGATCGCATCTTACGATCGAGCAAATTGTTACAAATCGTGAGGAGGTGGGCTGGTCGTCACCGCGCGTGGACAGATCATAAATCATATTCTCGGGACATTTATCATTCTTAGAAGGTAGATAAATGACGCGAGGATGGAGACAGTAAATATTTTCCTATCCTCGGGCGCAGGCGCTTCGTAGAAAGTGGTCGACGGAATTTTTTTCATTCACATGTAGATCGCCGAATGTGTTGTGCGGCGTGGTGACCAAATATGTGTTAAACAATCGATGGAATGTTGTGAATATTCATCAGGTGGACACCCAGTGCGTCCGTCGTGACAGGAATTAAGCGCGTAGGTTAATGACGTGTTTGGGTGGCTCGAGGCGCCCGACGTCCCTTTTTGATGAATTTTAGGAAGGAACGGACAGTGGGTATGCAAATGTGGGTGTGCGGTGGGAGGGAGATGCGCGAGCGCAACGAATGGGTGCTTGTTGCGCAGTCGTCGCGCGATGGGCCGAGCCGCCTGACGCATAATTAATTTTAGACTTAAGCGACATGTCAAGTGGCTGACAATCGATCGTCACCCGTAATGGTAATGTAAACACGGAGCGATGACATGTCTCGTCGGTAGCTCGATTGTTTTATTTAATGGCTGTTTATAGCGTTAACGTCAAGTGGTGATTGGACGAGGCGAGGACGGGTGTAGTGCGCCAATTGAGAGAACTTACCGCTCTGCCCGCTTCGTTGTTGTGGAGGTTCATTTTTTCTCTGAGGGTTTTCCCTCGTTCGCCGGTGTCGACGAATTCGCGGCTGAATCTGAATCCGAAGCCGATGTTGTCGCTGCAACCGCCCCATTTCCATACACGGACGTTGGCTGCCGCTGCGGCGCGGGACCGGTGCGGCGTGCGGTCGACGTGCGAGTAGTCACAGGTGCAAGACTCGATGGAGCCCTCGGCGCACGCTCGGGACACCGCGTGGGTCACCCCCGCACTTGTTATGGCGTAAATGAAAGCCGTTTCGCGGCATCCTGTAACAAAACAACATTGTTAGAAATAAAGAAAATATTAAATTCTACTTATTCTTCTTGACATGTAGAATTACTTCTAGCAACTGTACTACCACAATGCATATCACTGCCTTATAGCAGCAATTTTAGCGCTAATATGCTGGTACAGTTCCAACTACATCTGTGATTAACTTCACTTAGAACTTCTGTTCTATTAGGACCTCATTTAACCAATTACCATCACGTGAAATGTTTGTATATTAAATCGAAATAATCGTTAACACGAAATGTAAAACTTACAAAAGTTACAAAAAGAAAAAGCCTATTTCCCTTCTTATTTATCTTGTACAAAACTACATCTATAAATCAGCTCCATAAACATTTAAAACTGTAGATAAAAGTAAGAAGCAACAGCATAAGGATATTAAGTATTAAAATAAGATTTGTCTTTTTATTAAGTCATATTTTATACCCAGACGTCGAAACCTCTGAATTACTGGTTCGATATTAATATACATTTATAAAACCAGCTATGAAACAGATATTGACTTCCATTCACAAAATATTGTTCTTTTTATGTAAGGATTAATAGTTAATGGTATTTCTCACGTAAATATATTCGGTAGGTATTAGTTAGGCAGTAGTTTGTTTTGTTTGACCCATACGGCCCCAGCTGAGCATGGGCTTACTAACAGAATAAGTTGGGCCATAGTCGACCATGCTGACCCAGTGAAAAGACATCAAACACTATTTTTAACGTTGTGGTTAGATACTATCATAGATATAAACATGAAAGTTTTTGAATTTTAACCTTGGTCCTCCAGTGTAAAACAGTAGGGCTGGAACCACTGGACTATCCTTCTGTTATTTTAGAATTAAATAATCCCAACTACAGAGAGCAACCCTTTTAATCAAATTTTATTATTGCTTAGGACAAAAGGAATAAAAATCTCATTGCAATAATATGTTAGGTATTAAAACTTCGAAATGCAAAACATCCGAACTCATCAGCAAATTGCTACGGGTGAGCCATCGGACCCCACGACCACTGAACTTAGAATATAGAAATATATAGATGGAGCTTTCCAAAGTAATTTGCATGAAATACCGCGTGCTTAAAACGTGAGGAATGCGCTGCGTCAAAATTGGGGTAATAGGTCAGTATTACGTAATAATAGACTAGTAAATTTTATTGAGTCAGTATAATTCTAAAAAGAAAAAATAATATGTAGACACATATATTTTTTCAACGTATTTTTTGTTACAAAAACGAAAATTTAAAATTTTATACAAGATGCTAATATAGGACAGCTGATATATCTGACGCGTATTCTATATATTTCGTGCTTTCTAGGACATGGAATTTTGTTGTAGTTTTGGGAAGATTGTTTTTTAAGGTTCCTTATCTCTGGGTTTTAATTTATTTTTGTTCAACTCAAAATAATGGATCCTCACAATGTGTGAACCGCATTTTTATTAAATAAGTTACAATCCTTGCTATCATCGAGATAATACGAGATAAAATATTGAACACAAATATATCGATGCATCGCATTCGGACGAATACATAAATCGATGCTCTTGTCCCGTATCGAATACTATAAATAATTAATGGCCCAGCATTAGAATCAAATACTCATAAAATACAATTAAAAGAGAGAGGGTATATCTCGTCGATTCAAAATAAAAGAAGTAATCTTACCTACCCGAGAGAGATTATAAATTTGATCATTACAAGTGGTACTGGTGCGCGCGTCGAATCGTTGCGTTAATATCGATTTAATAGCCCGTGTACTTTTTAACGATTAATATCGATATTGATGATTTGTCTACTTAAATTAATACGTAATGATACATTCCGATAACGTATGTTTTAATTATGCATTAGTATCACTTACTAAAAATAACACTGTGAAATAAATATTGTCTATCTCTTTATACTTATATGAAACATAAGTAAAATTGCCCATTTAAGAATAATTTGTTAATAATATATTTAATAATTTGTCTACATATCGTGCAAATACCGTAGCAAAAACGATATTGAAGTACATTTAAATTACAAAAAGAATGCTTATTGTAAATTTTATCATATATTTATAAGAGAAACCGGAATTGATTTTAAAGATTTTTTATGCATGTTAGACCATTGGTACAAAATACATGATGTAGTTTTTTAAAACAATATAACATTTCATTTCATGATAATCTGGTACATTTTAGTTAAAAAGATAAAATAGCGGACGCAAAGCTAACAAAAACTTCATTACGAATAGCGTAGAACACGATTAAATTTGCATTATTTAAAAGTTGCGTAGACTGCGTATACTGTTTGGACATTATCTTGTTATTAATACGTGGCTAGACATTATAATCTTACGGTTTAACGTTTATTAATAACGCTATTATAGCGTAGCTTTATATTAAAAACTCGTCACACGACGAATCTCTGATGGAGTTCTTTAGCACACGTAAAACGATAATATTTTAATGAAACTATCGATTATCGAAAATAAATGTTATATATAGATATTTAAACATTTTCTTTATAACACAGGACTAAATTAAAACATGTAAAGGGCATATGTCAACAAAGTAGCAGTTTAGCATAAAAAAGTAAAAAAACATATTAAATCAATGAAAAATGCATGGAGATTAATTATATTCTAAAATCATTTCATTCCGCACTAAAATAGTTTATTGGACTTACTACCTACTTTTTTTATTGAACACTTCAGTTTGCTACTTAATAGTAGCAATTGAAAAATAATTAATTGAATAATAACAAAAATAATTGAATTCCTACCATACTTGGTAGGAATTCAATTAGCATAATATTATTAAGTAATATTTAGGGCAGTCGACTCGATAAATATCAAGAGCAGTGCCGTGGACTAAAAATCTACAGATAAACATTTATTCGCAGTGCAATTAAAAATCCTGGGAGGCCGCCAAATAAACGCAATATAGTATATATTTTTCTGAATAAATGTTTTAGTTTCAATAACGCACGTTAAGTCTAGAAATGATTGTCTAGTTGCTTAAGCTTAAGGGCTTATTGCTGGACATATCAGTATTATAAAGGTAAAAGGTACTTGTCCATACATCTCTGTCTAATGCCATTCATTTGTGATTACATTCATACGCCCTTGGTGGGCTTCCGGCCTCACACGACCCTATAACAGAATCGAAAGGCCCTGCATGTAAAAATAATAATGAACGGGTATTTATTATTTATAAATAACACTACCTTCGACGCGCGGACTTGGCTGTGTAGCATTGACTTTATTTTTTATTTTTTTTACGCATCTCTAAATATTTGGGAAAATATCGTAGCATTGTATAACTTTATCTTTGGGTGAAATTTCTATCAAAATAGGTACAGCTCCGATTAAAAAAACAAAGAGACAGCGAAATAATTAAAAACTAAGACATAATACCTTCTAAGCCTATGTGTAACAAACAAAGAACTTTTAAAAGCGGACAAAATTACGGACGAACATTTTAATTTTGTTATTAGTAAATGTGGAGCGAGCGCAGCCGAGCGCCGTCGTTATTAAGGACTCAATAAGCAAATGAAATCATTTTTTTATTGAGTTGTCATCGTGCACAGATATAAATTACGAACAACCCGCTCCGGACTCTCTTTTTGTTTCCCTTTGGGATGTTACACAAAAGTATTTTATTCAGCAATTACTTGAGACGTTCCACTGAGAATTTTAATGTCAATTTCGCGATCGTTCAGTGCTCGGACGAAATTAATTCAAGGTATATGAATGCGATCTGCCGCGGTGGCATCCATCTCCGTAATGAGTTGGAACGTTGGCTCGCATAACTATAATTAACTAACGGTATACCGCGGTTTCACTCGCCGTCAACTCAGTCCCCCAGCTGGGCGCGTTTCTCAGATGAAGCGGGATTTTAGACAAGAATCCACTGCGCTTGTATATTCTGCTTTGAAGGGTCTAAGGCAAATACTATAAGAGGTCTGGTAACTTATTCTTCTGGGCTATCAACGTGTTTGTGGCTAACCAGTTATACCTACTTCAAATTCATACATTGTTTTAAAAATGAAAACATACTCTATCGAAGATACCATTTTTTAAGTATAACGACTTAGACTAGTCGAAATCAAAAGAGCCCAGGCTTGAGGAGTTTATTAGTAACTATTGAAGAGTTTCCGATCCATCTATAAAAATATTGTGTTATCTGAATTGCATACATTTACAAACTCTCAGATCGATACGACAATCTTGGTAAATCGACATACTACATTTGTTTGTATACTAAATTACATACACTTGTGCCAATAAAAGTTTCATTTGGACGTATATTAAGAATAAAATCCATCTCTTTATTATATTTGTATGATAATCCTTCGCCAATTAAACATGGCGTAAATAATGCCCATATATTATACCGATTGCTTTCAGCTAATCCACAAGTTGATGTAGTGGAAAGTCGTGGGTCGGCGGCGCGCGTTGCGACAGCTTCCCCAAGTATCGTTCCTCGTAGGTTTAATAGTCGTCAAATGAGTAAGGACCGTTCACACTAGCGATTTTTCGGTATAGGCAAAGTCGCAAATAGACTGTCGCGTCGTCACAACCACGCCGCAGCGATTTGTAGTGATTGATATTGATACTGACTATGCGACTTTTTTTATCGTTTCATCGCTACAACACAGAACAGTTGGTACTTACGGATCGTTTACTAAAGTTGGGTATATAAAATATAAATTTTGATTAGCAGCGATATCGCGATAATTCTGTTCGGTCCACGCCTACGCCGAAAATAGCTTGTGTGAAAACTGCCTAATATTCATCAGATGAGTGAGTCAACCTGGCTGCGGGGCGCCGCCAGGTGGCTCCACGTGCTGGGAACGAGTCGCCATAACGCAGAGCTGACACATCTGGCCACCGACGAACGTCTGCCCGCTGAGATTTTTATTCCGACGATGACATAACGGGACACCAATTAGTAACGTAAACAGTAACTGGTTAGTTTTAATTGGTTCGTCTATAGTCGCTCGATGATTCATAACTCGTTTACGTAGCAGTGAATTTGTTTCGTTCTAAGACGAATTTATAATAATAACTATAAATAAATCAGTAATTTATTTCGCCGGCAGCTCGGCCATCGATTTTCTCGGACAAAGCGGATTGTCGCATTTTGCGTATAAATCGCGACGTAGAAAAATTATGACAGATGTAAGGATGCTTGGCGAGCGTCGCATTCAGTCGCGTTAGTCACGGAGCATGGGATAAAACGTAATACCCATGCGACTAATTAGTTGCCCAAACAGCGTTTATCTTAGATCGACTAATAAGTCTAGTACCATCAATCTATAATTTTTCTACAGAGAACAGGCGTTGAATTAGATGGCTAAAGATATCCTGTCTGTCCAAATGTAAAGTGATGTATTTGAACTAATAGAATTAATAAAACAATGCAATAAAATAATGCGGATAAAATAACAATTTCACGCATTAGTGATATTATTTTTTAGTTTGTATAAATATTTAAATGACTTATATGGTTTTATCGCGGAATTGATACATTTGATACATTGATCCGCCGCGACTACGATCCATGCAACTAGGTCGAAAAATCGGCAATTAAGAAATCAAAACATCGTATCGTGAGTACCCGTTACAGACCAAAATGTATTTAAATGACTTCCTAATATAAGAACACTAGAGTATACAGCCAAAATTTGTACCAGTTATGAGCGTTTTATAAGTGTATAAAATCTATAAGTCTAATACAAATAACAATTCAGTCGATCTTGTAGGTCGTTCAATATGAAGCATTTATAATTAAGGCGCGCTATTATTTTATTGAAGCGATTGCACCGCATCAGGCGCAGTCAAATAAGAACAAACATGAGTAATGTGAATCTATAAAAGTAAATTATTATTATAACTGATAATAAAGTGCTGTCGGTGGATTATCTGTGCGGATAATAAATGGTCCCGAAGTGGGTTTACAACGCGAGCACCGAGCAGTAATTTCGACCGAGGATTGGCAGTTAAGGCGCGGCGATGAGAATTTATAAAAGTCAAAAACTCGTAAATCCGACCGTCCCGTGAAGTAAAACTTAATCACTGTTGACATTTGACGAACACCTGGCCGGAGAGGCTATTAAATAATGCGATATTAATGTACTAATTAAATATGTTCCCGTCCGCATTAAGTCGTCACGAGGTGTTCCGATGAGATTAATTTGAAGGATTGACTTATGACGGTTTTGCGCGTTGCGTCGCTTGTAACACATTATTTATGGTACCGCGTTATTCAAATTTGATGAGACGTAATTACTCAAAACAACCATAAATCACCCGTTTTATAATACGGTGTTTGGCCGGTTTAGAAATCTTCCTATCAGGGTCGGCGCGATGAAGTCATTATCGGTGTGGGTATATTGTCTTTTACGAGAACATAATGACGTTTTATCTCCAAACGTTAATATTAATCAGATTTATGTTCCATTCTGTTTGATATCCTGATAGATACATCCTAACAATAAGTACCTAATAGTAAATATTTTATTCAATACAAATGTTTTTTGTAGAAAGATATTGTAGTTGGAAGCTACTAAACGTTTTTGTTTGTCATCACGACAAGTAGCTGAAAAAGAATTGCTCCTCATCATAAAACTAATTAGTTCTACTAATAAAACAATGACATACTTGCCTCCAGCCGTTATGAGCAGAAACAGCTGAATGGTAAGTCATTTCGCTATAAAGGCACATCGAGAATAGGGTAATAAAAAGCAATAATTCATTTTCGTTATGCCACGTACGAGTGATAATTTCACATTGAATCCCCGACCGGAGGCTCCGAGGCGACAATTCAAAATTACGTCGCTCATATATCACTCATTGTGAGTGGCACAAAGCGCTCGAGGCTACCACTCGCTACCATCCACCACTCCGACACCCATTCACAATGGACAAAGACATTTGTTTTCAAACTACGGAAAAAAACACCGAAAATAATTCCTTCCCGAGCGAGCCGGATAAACAATAAAACCAATCTTGAATTTCGAACGGCCGAATCGATGAGTAAAAATGACAGCGTATTCGCGGTCATCGGAGCGATATAGGTCGTTTTTTTTCAGTTTCACAAATCGTTCGTATCTCGAAAACAATTCAAACGCAACAAAACCCAAAACGCTTATCTAATTGAGCATTAAATATTTCGTCGAGGACATTTTATATGTGTTTTATTTTCGGTGAGGATCATTTTATACGTTTAATCCACCCACGTCGCTGGAATCTGGAGGCACGAAACCTTTAAAACAGGAAATATTTGAGAAAGGTCGTTTTATTGGCCGACTTACCTGCCATTAGGAGTCGAGATAGGTGTAAACGTGGCTTCCGTAGAGCGTGTACGATTACAGTCGAATCGCTAAACTACACCGCAGGAGGGCTCGCAGCGGGGTCCCGGACCATATATTTTTCTATTCTCGGGTCAACAATGACCCGTCGTAAAGCCGGACTATTGTGCCGTTGTCATCATTTGTGTTAATACGATCCTTGAGGTTTACACCACAAAGAGATGAAGATGTCGCGTCAATACGTCAATGGTGTGTCGACGTGTATATTAGTGTATATTCGTGTTCCATCCGGGGGGGCTTTGTGGGTCCGGAGTGTAATTATAACGTAGGACCTATTCAGATTTGGGTTTAATGAAGTGTGTCGATTTGGTATTCATTTTCACAAGGTTTTCACGTGACTTTGCCTGTCTCAATACCCGATGACAGTTTCTTAATTTTGATACAGAAACACGTAATGTTTGGGACAACAGTAGTTTGGTATATTTGATAAAGTCGTCTATTCTAACGTTAAAGTCCCGTCCAAATCATTACAGTGATTTTTGAAATCAATGCGTACTGACAGACAGACAACATCTAAAAGCCGTTTAATGTTTTAGTATCATGCAAAGCTTGATATTTTGATTACACACAGACACTTCAATTCCGTTCATTAGTATAGATTTTTTCTTTAATGAGTAGCGTTGTGACGGGCACCCGCCGCGATCGGTCGTTCGTTTTTATGAGTTTCTCAAATGGACGTAATTGCAATGTATTAAAAAGTTTATCGGCAGATATTTGCGGCCGGCCTGTAATATCGGGCCGCGTGATTCGCCCGCCCTGGCAGCCCTTAATAAAGTAATATGCTCTAAATGCACACGCATATAACATAAATTTTGTACGCGTTTTGCTCTTTTTGACCAGTGAAATTATTACGACGGTGGTCCACGGCCTCCCCGTGCTATATCTGGAAAATGGATTTTTAAGGTAGTTTAGTAAGTAAGTTTAATTTAGAAAAATGGTGTTCGATTTATATTTTTTGTGTCTTGAATAAAATATCAATATTTATATTTGCTCTAGGCGTTTCGATTCACGACTGTCAGGGTATAATTATTTTATTGGTCAGCACCGTGCTCGCTCGTACAAAAAACTTGATACAAAAAATTGAATCCGGTTACTTTGAGTGTTCCGTAGGTTATAGTCCATACAAAGTGTTTTATACTGTTATTTAATTACAAAAATGTTTTTTCATAATTCATAGGTACTTAAAACTAAACAAGTAACATACTTTTGTAAACGTAACTAACAATGTAACATAAGACTAAAAATGTAACATATGTCAGTTTTGTATTTTTTATTACTTATCAGTTTTATTAATTTTCTTTTCATTAATTTATACTTTTTTAAACACCAGTTTCGTTGTAGATGAACATTTCTCAATTACAAAATAAAAGAGCGATGGACTTTTAATACGCGGAACCCCAAAAGTCATCTAACTGACTAATTACTAGTTTCACGTGTAACAAAGTTTATCGCCTTAATTGGTTCTGTCTCAGCAATTTACGTTATTCTGCTTACATAAATAAGACGGGGCTAATCGTTTTGAAAATTATGCTTTTGATTTACCTGTTCGTTCACGCGTCCGTGGCTTAATTCTACTACGAATTCTATTACAACATAATTTGATTGAAATGTTACTAAGCGTATTAATAAGCTGGTAACTTTTTGTTCTTTAGTAATATTTGGTTTAATTTTCATTGATGAATAAAGTTGTTAGTAGAATTCGTTCTTTTTGGACTGGTTTTAAGTGAACTAGTTTTTAATCATCATTAAGGTTGTGTAAATACATAAATCTTAACAATATATGTACTTTTTATAAAACTGCAAGAATATGCTTTATCACGTGTAAAATCGTTATTCGCAGATACTAGAACGGTTCTGTTAAAAAAATGCACGCAAAATATTTCTTTACCAGGAATCAAACACGGTACATCGTAGGTACATAAATATAAAGCCACTTCGCCACGTATTCGTAAATATTTTGTAAAACATCTTTTACATCTTTAAAACATCCTCTAAATGACCGCTTATTCCTTTTTCATTGTTTTAAATGTTTGAATGGGCAATGATTTCACTCAATTAGGATATATTTAAAACTTTAAACTATATCTTATGGTCTTGCTTGACATTTTGAATCGAGTGGCCTGATCTCGAGCCATTATCTAAATATCAAATATGTATAAACTATCGTTGAATAGTTACAATAACCAACACAATAATAAAGGTTTTGGGTTCGATCCCGGTCAAAGTCTAATCGAAATAAGAAATTTTAAAACTTCTTTCTTCAAATCGTTTATCCACATAAGTTATTTAGGTATGTTGTAAAATACCTAATAAAGTGCAAAAATAACCTAGTACTTACGTAGAAAGAAAAACAAAATGATAAACGATTTATAAAAAAAATACGTACGGATAAGATGATTTGAAGGAATAAAAAATTTAGCCGTCAACCCATTATTGTTCCACTGCTAGGTAAGAGTCTCCTCTTAAAGTCAGACACTTTAAAACATCCTCTAGGTCATAGTCCACGGCGCTGACCAAATGCACTGGTCCGCCTCAAAATCCATTGAGAACCTTTAAACACTTCTCAGTCATTTAGGTTCCCTCACGATCTTTTCCTTCGTCGTTAATGCAAGTAATAACTAATTGCTAATCACTTTGGAAAATCAAAGCTGGATGCCTGGGATTTGAATCTCGGACTTCCCGATTGAGAGTCAAGTTTCAACTAGGCTATCACTGCAACGGACAAGAAGTTCCATCGCGAGCTAAATACCAAACAAAGCGATTTGATTAACTGAAAAAGTGGGTCAATAACCGGTCCACATCCACTCCAATGCATCCCGATATCGCCCAATTGGAAATAAGATCGAACGCAGCAGAGATAGGAGCGAACGCTCTTAATTTCGAAGATAACCCACCTAATGCAGGTTCCTGAACTTCGACTTTCTATTATTACACGGTATTTCCAATCTGTGTTTAAAAACGTTGATTCCATAGGTTCATTGAACTCGAGTAATTTCATGTACTTTGGAGGGCATGTTAGCTTTTGGTCCCGGTTATCATTGAGGGGCAGTCAAACCTCATAGGCTTGAAAACGCCGGAATTTACTCCTAAAACTTGATTGCTCTTGAATACATAGGAGATGGTGGAATATCCAGGTCTCTCCCAGTTGCAGACGATCCTTGGCGGACGTGAAAAGAGTTTCTACAAATCGAATTAAATTGCATTTTTCCCACGGATACTTTGATCCGAGCTGACTAACATGTGAAGCGACCATATTTGTAATCAGAAGTGGCAACGCTTTAGGTAGACACTCCGATCGCACATGATACTGACCAATATTATAAAAAAAATCACACGAAAAACAGCAGTCTTTGGTTTACAACCTGGATGTTCAGCTTGAGAGATAGAATTATTGGCGCTGCGCCACCACTCCCATCCCATTCGTTCATTGAACTCGCGTGAAACATATCTTGTTTAGCAAACAAAAAACGCGAGACAGATTTGATTTACAAAACTGGCTGTTTTTTGCTATAATAGCGAATAATGCTCGCTGCACGGCCAGATGTTCGCAGACTCATAATAAGGCGTATCGCGTACAAAGCATCGAAATCGGACACCGGAGATAGGGCAGCGCCGGCCGGGCAACAAAACAATTCGGCACTCGCGAAAATAATTGCTATCCCGTTTTTAACCTTATTCCAGTCGCGTACAACACTACGTCATTTAAACATCGGTACCCGTTAATGGTGCTGTTGTAAACATTTTAATTTTCGTAAGTGCACCTTTTACGAATTTAATCTCGCCTGTTATATTATATACCTAATTTTGTGTTACACGTTGAGAAAGTGTTGTTCTGTGCAGTTTATTGTCCCTATTAATAGTAACTACGATGTTTAGATGTGTCAAAATTCGATCTTAACTTGTTGGACAGGTTCAAATAATTTTGAAGCTAGAACCTTTCGTAGTTCGACTCCGACAGCATCACCGCCACATCTTTATGAACCTAATAATAGTAAGCGCTGTTGTAACCTGGATTGAAGGACGTGGTAAGGAAAACATCCGAGTCCAACTTAGTCCTTCGGATTATTAATGGGTCTCTAGTGACCTCAGGTTAGCGTTTCAGGTCTCTAATCTTATTTATCTTTGTTTGGCTACAGATGTACATGGGCGGCAGTAACCACTTATAATAAGGTGGTTTGCTACTCTAACCATATAAAAATATAGATTTTTTTATGGTTAGAAACCTACATTGAAATAAAATCGCGGACACATATTTAAATTATTGTTATAACCTGACAAGTACAATTCCGGTTCTAAACACTGATTAGTTTCCATCATATATTGTTATCGTTTTATCTATTCACATCATCAAGATAGATGAACTCGTGTTAGTAGATTTTACGAAATGGATGTATGGAGCATAATGGATACTCACAAAAGATTCGAAGCGTGATTAATCGGATAGAGATTTCAATCAATAATTCGCATTGTTAGTGTAGCGACTCACGAAAACAACGATTATTCGATTTTAAACGCATATAAAATATTCTCGATTCGATTTGAATTCGAAAAAAAGAGAACGAGACGAGTTATCGACAAACGGGAATTGGAACGTCACTCGGCCGCATGTAATTGATCCGGGATGTTTTATCTTGATGAGCCCTTTATATGTGCCCCCGACGCGCTACCCTCCCGTTGAATACAGATAACATCTTTTAAAAGGGTTGCCAACTAAAGATATCACTTAATTTGTAGCCACTCTTTATAACTGGGATTAGGGGCTTGTGCACAAAAAGGTTCGCTTTTTGTGTCTTTGTGTTTTTAACGATTTTTAGATCCGGCGAAATTTGGATCGCGTTTAAAAACTCGAATATTAAACGACTCAATGCTTTGTAATCTGCTTCCTTGGTATTCGAGTTTACGCTTATCTTCTTAACGTCTTTTTAACGTTTTGTTCGCTTTGTCTCGAAATGAACAAACAAATGTCGCGTGTACGTATTCGCTATTTTAAAAGTTTTGTTTTTTATTTATTGGCGAGGGGATAATCGCGGTTTGGGCATTAAGTTGTCAGTCTTTATCAGAATTTATTCGTAATTAATTTAACGGGTATGCAATTTATTATAATAAATTTGAATATTGGTTTTGTGTGGCTCAGTTGATCAGCAAAGGTCAGTTATGACAAATTAGATTTTTTGTGGACAAACATTTTGTAAACATCTAAATGTATACTTACCTACACATTAATAAACTTTGTGAACTATTGTCAAGCTTTATTTATTTCATGCTTAGCAGTTTTAGATTAAAATCTTTCTTATTAATGAGAATATGATTTTATTCTTATTTTGACGTTATGACAAGGATTCGTAAGGCTAAATAACAAAGAAACTTTTTAATCTACGTTTAATCCGTAATTTTGCCCGCATTAGTATTACTATATGAGGCAGTAATTTTTACAACATACGTTTGACAAAGTCTGACCTAAATTCAAATGTTAATTATCATTTTCCCTCCATTATTAAATATTTTCTAATCAAAAGGTTAACAGATTTATCGCGCATTTAAAAAATATGTCAAATATCTATAGCCGAGGTTGTCGTAAAGTGGTTTTGACCTAACTTTAAATACGACTTAATATGCATAGATCGACTCTCACTTTCAAATAAATTGTGAACTGACCTCTGTCAACAATCTTGCCGAACAAGTTCTTCCCTCTGAGGAAGTTTCTCGTGGAGCAGTTCCATCTCCTGTACTTGAACTGGTGCTGGCACTCCGCCACCGCCATGCTGGCGCCCTTGGCGACGGCTGCGAGGACGCCAGGGTTCTCGCGCGCCAGCCTTCTCTGTTTCCGTCTGAGGGTCGCGTGCACTGCTGGGTCCATGTATAACACCCCAGGTGATAAGGGTGATAGGTTGTTCGGCTCGCCGGCTTTTGCTATGCCCCTGGAAAGAAAATTACTTTGAGTTGGAGATATTTTGTAAATATTATTATGAAGCTAAAACTCATACCTACATAAATAAGAATACACCATAAAAGATTCAGATATTATTATAGTATAACCTAAGTGCTTTGTTTTTTTAGACTAGATAAACACAGAAGTAAAGTTATATATTTTCTACTTAGAAACATTTTTCGCTTTACATGGAATCCCATGGTCAACAATAAAACAACACAATACCTACCTACGCACACACACTAATATAATTAAACATTATCGTAGGAAAAAATTGGATCAAAAATTAAGAAAACAACACCAATTGGTGTTACAGTTCTCACATTGACTGAGATCGATTTTTGTTGCAAAACCACACAATACCCAGACACAAGAGCTGGGAACTTGGAAAAAAATAATATAAACAGAGCCCAAACGCCACTTAAGGCAATGGGTGCAACTCGAAATGAAATGCTCATTTGAAAAGGCAAAGACAACAAACAATTGACGACTGAACTGTCAATCCGCAGACGTTTAGATAAATATTTGCGTCGCGCATTAATCCTTGAGGACTGAGTGAGTAAACAGCGGCGATCGAGATCTCGGCCTGTTGACTCTGCTCGGAACTTCTCCGGTCCCGGTGGATCTCACAAAAAATACTCCAGCGACCACAAAAAATTAACAATACAACGCTTGCTACTTTAACGCTTCCTCTAATACTGTCCTTAAAAACCTTCGATGTATGCGTTACAACTCATTTTTAACCGCTTCAATGTATTAGACTCGGTACAAAAACTCGATGCACTCTCGGCACGTTGGAAATCGTATTACTTCTCTATTTGCCTTTCTTTGTAGTCAAGTGTTACGTAAATATGAACGTGTTCGTTGGAAATTCTCATTTCCTTCGAGAATTCATGGAGACGCCGCGACAACGTTTCTCGCTTTGTACTGCTCTTAAACTATGATATGTTTTTAGTGTACCTTCTTAAAAGGCTAAGTGACCTGAAGAAGGGTTTTTAGTTTTATTTGAAACGTTTATAAGGATTCATAATACATAAGTGCCTTTATAGTATTGCGGTTTTTTTAGTATTTATCACTAATAAATAAATTTTATTATTTAAACACAATATAAAAATAATGCGAATGATATTATAGAGTACTAATTTCAAATATACACGGAATATTGAGCAGTTAA